>PVKA01002984.1:85108-116482 GCA_004027165.1 Ctenomys sociabilis | reverse complement strand
TCTCTCTCTCTCTCTCTCTCTCTCTCTCTCTCTCTCTCTCTCTCACACACACACACACACACACACACATTATTTATCAAACATGAAGAACAGAGAGGTAAGGTTCAAAGAATTTCAGAAAAATACTAACTGTAAGGAAAGTAAGAGAACTGCAGAACGTGAAGACAAGAGAGAAATGGGGTCAGGCAAGAGTTGTCCAGGACAGACACAAAGCACCGTCTTTGAAAGGGATGTTGTGGGCCCTCACTATGTAATACCTACAGCAGACCTCCTCTAGTTTCCAGAGAGATGGGCACTCTATTAATACAAGGTATTATGCTTTCTGTTCCTATAACTGGGAGATTGATATTCTTTGGTAAGAGTCCATATTCAGCACAGAAAGAGCACAATCAGAAGCCCAAAGCGCACTTCTCCCTTTTCTCCAATGCAAAAGTCTTCTTCCAGTATGTGACCTTCCATGCAAAACAGCTCATTTTGAAAGCTTAATTCCAGTCCCCTAAAAATCCTTGGTTACAAGCCATGGGAAAGGAGATCATGTGATGGAGGCACAGTCTTTTCTAAGTGACAGAGGAAATGTCCTTCTACAATCACCCTTAGTGAAAAGAACACAGTGCCACTGGGCTAGTCAGAAGCACTCTGGCACCCACTAGACAGAGAGGACAGCCTGCTCTCATTTTTCTGTAACTCTGGCTTTCAAGGTCACAATTAATGGGACCAGGAGTTAAATTATTAGGAAGGTTTGAAAAGAGTATCATACAATTAAACATTGACTTCAATTTTTTTAACAAAGCTTCCACCCTCCAAATGCTAACTAGAGCAAAAAAGAGTTTTCTTTTTTCCCTGACAATCAATGAGTATTAAATGTGTTAGGATTTGTGAATGGTAGACAATGCTGTACTATGGATATTACAAATAATATACAGTAAATACACAGAGGTTTTAAAATATTAAGTCACTTACCAGATCAGTAGAAGAAACAGTTGGAAAATCCTCCGGGGGCAGGGTGGCGTCATTATGCAGTGAATTATTAACTGTAAGAAAAGGATAACTTTTTTTACCTTAAAAGTAAAATAGAAGCAGCCTAAATAAATAATTAGCTTCTTTTAAAAACAACTAGGCATTTAAAAAGGTCTTCTGTAACAACACAAGGCATAATGAATTTGATTTATCATAACTGCTCCCCTTTCAAGATAAAGATTTAGACACATCTGTTGTGCTCTTATACAATAAGAAACAACATTAAATATTTAAGGAAACAAAATAAATTTATTCCAGTTTTTAAAACACACACACACACACACACACACACACACACACAATCCTTGTTACCAAAATACAGCCAATATATTTTGGCTGTTGAAAGAAATTACTGCTAATAATCAAACTGACCAATGTCTACAAGTACAATAAAATCTCACAAATAAGAGCATCACTAAATAAGAATTTATTAATTTGTATTTTTGAAAATTTAGACTATGCCTGAGAAACTATACGTATATAAATATGTGAAAATTAAATAATACTATTTAAGTATAATGAGGATGCACAATTTAATTTAAAAATTGTTTTCTTATTAAAGTTATTTTCACAGAACATGGCAACTTCATAGCTTTAGGATGCCACTTACAGGATCTTACCTATTAAACATACCTTCCCTTTGGTTTATTAAAATTAGAATAATACTTTCATTAATATAGTTTTCTTTTTCTTTTATTCATTTTAATGAGAAAAAAGATAAAATAGCAATGAAACAGTTTCAAAACAAGCTATAACATAGTTATAATAATTAAGACATTTCATATTATTGTTTTCATAGTAGTTATTCAGAGGACAAGATAATCTTCTTACCAATATTAATACAAACCTTTCTTCTCATTGAACTAAAAGAAAGTAGTTGTATATCTATCCTAACTATATTGTGTATACATATAATACATTTTTCTTTATTGAATAAAATTCTTTTCCTCCAATGGGAAGCTTCCTTTACTATAAAGTACATAGTTATTCAGAGAGTATTCTTAACTTATAGCCATATGAAGTGCCACTTCAGGTTATTTGTCTATGAAGAGCACATAGCTCACCAACATTCAAATAGCAGACTGCTACAGACTCCCCACCCTCTAATCCAGGTCCTCACATTTCTTCTTCTGGTGCTCATGTCTGAGGACTCACCTAGACAAATCTGGCAGGAGAAATGCACACATTTATTTGATGGGCGGAAGCCAGGATATGAGATCTTTATAGGAACAACTGATTTTGCCTAAAATCTATCTAGTATGGTTGGAGACTAAAGAGGAATTAAAAAATGTTTACTGTCATAAAGAAAGCTAGGAAACAAAGGAAATAAGAAAAACAAGCTAAAGGGCTGGGGAGATGGCTCAGTAGAATAAGCACTTCTCTGGCATGCACAAGGGCCTGAGTTCAATCTCCAGTTCCACCAAAAAAAAACTAAAAAAGTCAAAATTTTGGTCTCGGTCCTCATTCTGTTCCATATGGATCCCATCTGACCTTGGGGCTCTGACTCCCAGAAGGAGGGACTGCTGGGTCTCCCAATATGGCACGTGGCCTGTCGGTTTCCTTTGTCTCAGGATGAATCACATGGAAAAATCAAACAAGCTGAAAGATGTTTGGCTCAAATGATGAAACAAACAAAAATCCACTCCCAGAAGAAAGATATTAATAAATTGTTAGTAATAAAACTGAGCCTTTTATTACTTTTTGTCCTAAAAGTCTTAAAATGAATTTGTCTTAAAAACATCTTAGATCTCTTTTCAACCTTTTGTTTAAGATCAAGTATAGTATCTGTTCTCAGTTTAAGAACATCTAAAACATACTGTACCCATCTAATGCATGGCAGGGACTCTGAAGCAAGACATGACAGGTGACTTCTGCATCATGACAGTCACAAATTAAGCTGGTACCTTGGCCATGTTCGGCAATTTGACTCCTCCTACATAGCATTTCTAATCATCACATCAGGGCAATTTATGTGGCCACAGAACATAAGGCAGGACAAGGCAGCCCATGTTAGATGGTATGACACTCAACTGTGAGCTAAGTTGTCTGAGCCACTTGAGCTTTTGAAGACAAACAGCAAATGTGAAATCACATGCTGCTATGTAGATGGTGTCTGGGAAACTGCTCTTCCAGAGCTACATCCTCTATTGCAATTTCATGACCTTCCTGCCAAAGACATCAAAGATCCCTTCTCAACACACTTTCTGCACTAAAACAAGGGTTAAAGAGTCAGAGGAAAGAAAGTCAAGCCTTTACTTTGTGAAATCAATATTGGATAATAGAGATCAGAACTACATTAAAATAGGATTTCAATATGAACTTTTATAATTGCTCTCAAGATTTGGATTCATATAAATTCTGCTCACTTTTTTATCTTTTCAGTTTTCCTCTAAAGTTAAACTATGAAACATATTGGCTCTCAGAGTCTCAGAGGACCAGCATCTGAACAGGAAAAAGTATATGACACTTTCCCTACACATTTTAATGAACAACTGTTTCAAAAGAAAGACTTTAAAAATAAATATATAATAAGGCACTTCCATAAATACATTTTGGCAGCATATTCGGGTCCATAAGTAAGATTAAAAGTAGATTTCCCTAGGATCACAGAGGAGAAAATGATCAATCACACCTAGGAGCGTCGTCAAAAAGAACCACCAGCCACTATTTGGATTCAGACACACAATGTGAATACTTTGGCAACCAACTACAGAATGATCCATTTATGTGGTACCTGCAATATCCTTAATAAAAATTCTGGAAAAAGCCTAAATATATTGCGCTCTGTCTTCATTATTTGTCCCACACCATGGCTAATGAAGCAAGAACATAACTAACCAATTGTCATTGGGACACCGCTCTCCTATACTTAGCTGCAGGGAGTTTCCAATATTGCTTTCCATTATTTAGATTTTTACTTGTTCCTCCTTTCCATGCATCAACTTGAAGCTGATTTTCTGGAACAGCAAATGCTATTAGTGACAGAAACTCCATCTGTGACTTTCCATCATAAATGGGCATTTTTTTTTATGTGTAAAGAGAGCTCTGGAGAAGAATAAGACCAAGTAAGCCTTCAGATAGGGGAGCTATGAGCAGAAAAGTGAGGCACCATCTCTCATAGCAGCATCAGCACAACTCTGCTGCACAGGGAATACAGGTGGTGCAGCACGAGGCTGTCCTTGTGAGCAGGTATCAGGAACTAATTACCCATGAGGTGTCCAGTTGGCACCTGTGCAGAAACTGTACCATTAGAAACACACACACACACAGCTGAGATCACAGGTCAAACACAGACAGCAACTGACCACCGAGGACAGACTGTCTGCTCCGAGGAACTACCACCCTACAACAGAGAAGGGAGCATTGGAAATTTGTTCTAGATTCTGGCTCCACCAACTTCTGTAGACAGCATTCTCAAACTTCTTCACCAACAGTCTTGAGAAAGCAGTCCACTCCTTTTGACCTCAGGTCCCTAATGGATTTGAAATGCAGATTAATCCACATAGTAACACTGCTGAGTGGATTAAACTGCACAACAAAGGCAAAGCTGCCAGCACAGTGTCTATGTCAAGTAAGAAGAGCTAACAAACGATGCAGAGATGATAACAGCTCTAGAACCTGAAGAAAGGAGAACTCACAGGGAGAATACTATCCACCGCTTATGGTTTGTGTGATGATTAAAATTTACATGTTATATACATTATATTTTAAAAGTCTAGTGAAATGGCTAGCATTTATAGGATTCTTATTAAATAATATTAGCCTATTCTGAATGTGTACCTTCAACATAATTTCTAGAATTGTAGTAATGTGGAACTAACTTGAGGTGAACAAGAAAATCTGGAAAATTATTATCCATGATTACAAAATTTTAATGTCTTATTTCATTCTAGTTCAGCAACACCTTAAGGAAACTGAGCCAAGTGGAAAAGAGACAAAGAATATAAACACACTTCTTGTTATGTGGTCATGTCTTATTTATTTAAGGATATAATAGCTACAGCACACTAGTATCTCCTGGTAAAGACAAGTATTTCTGCTCTAAATTTCTAGATCAACAAAAGGAAAATAATGGCTTTTCCAGGATGATAAAGTAAAGCAGGAAAATTCTATGACAAGTAACTGTAGGGGAAATTTCCTGCCACTCTCTCAGCCTTAAGTCTTAAAGTTAGTTTTGTTTATTTAGCAACTACTCTCACAAAATCTTCCATCTTCATACTCATGTACTATTACAGTTATGATATATTATAGACATTATTGTAGGGAAACTTCTAAGTATATATTTGATGCAAAACCTAAGCTAGAGTTTTCCAGATCCAGTGATAATCTAAATTCACTACCCCTTTCATGATTTCCATAAGCATCATTCAGAAACTGCCAAAATATAGGTTAGGCCAGTAAAAGGAAGCTAAAACAATGGATGTTTTAAGGATCTGTGTTTTTCTCAATAGACCATATTATCATGAATGATAAAGCATCAACTGTCCTGTTGAGGGGTTTTCACAAGTACCAGCTTGAGCAGTGCTATGTCAGCGCTGGTCTTCTCTGTCCTGACCACTAGTCCACAATTAACATAACATAAAAAAGAGGATGGTACACAAAGTAAAACGGCATATAATATGCTATAGTTCACTGAAGACAAATGAACATCCTCTTTCATTTCCTCATTTTCTTTGAATAGACTTAACTATGAAATGCATATCAGCTATAATATTACACCACAGGAGACACAATCCCACAGTTCTTTTTATGGCTATAATGTATTGGCACATTGTATTTAATAAATAATAGAGTAATAGTAATAGCAATAATAGGGTAATAGAGAAATCATATAAAAGAAATGGTTTTAAGTGTCTACTGTAAGGGCTAGCAAGATAGCTTAGCAGACTTGAGTGTCTGCTTAAGCAAACACAGGGAAAAGGGTTCAAGCCCAGGTACCACATGCCTTGCTGGCCCTTCCCCCAGGCACACTGATCTGGCTACCGAGATTGGGAGTAGTGGAACACACCTGTAATCCCAGCACTGGAAGGCTAAAAACAGGAGGATCACTACAAGTCCAAGCTGCACTGTGAGACCTTGCACCAAATAGATTAAAAAATATTAATAATAAATAAATAAAGGTATACTGTGGTGATAACTGATTCAGAGCATTTGGAAGCCTCCTGATGTAAGGTATAGAAACAGAAGCCATGGCTACTTCCAGTCACTTGGCTGGGTCTGCTGGTTCCTCACCAGCGACAAAGCCAGCTCTTGCTCAGAGAGGACAATGGTCATTAACACTCAGTGCCTGAGAAAGAATTTCTTCCTCTGAAGCAGTCATCCATTATTAAGCATGTTCTCTTGGAACAGTCAACAATGAATCAATAAAACATATCTCCTGTGTTAACAGTACAGTGTCTAGCCCCTTGAGGCTATTTTTCTTGCTTTTATAATTCATCACTTACAGCAGGGCATGTTTCTCCTGCAAGAATAAGACCAATACCTGGTCAGAAAATTTAGTTTGATCTTTTCTAAAATACTAAAATGCCCTGGGTGCAATCACTATAACCTTTACATATTAGGCAAATGAAAAATAGATACTGGAATTAAAATTTACTTCTAAAGTCTGATTCAAACAAAAATAGAACATCTGTTCACTCAAAACTAACTGACACTTAAAAAATAGTATTTCATGAAAAGTTATATGTCTAAATATTCATATGCATGTTTTCTACTTAATTGCAAGTAACATACTTCTTCAAAAGTAATGAAATAAATTCTCACTAAACTTTGTATGATGGGCAGAGGAGAAAGGAAAAAGAGATGTGAAAAGATGAATGGAAGTCTCGCTAGTAAAGTATTCTAGCATTTATTTTTTAATGAATTATAGAGATATTTCTTAGACACAAACACATTTCCTGTAAGACTTTTAAAGTTTTCTACACAACTATCATCTTGAAATTCTGTGTAATTTATGCACTGAACTCTTTAACTTTTTTGCATAAATAGAGCTTCAAGTGTTTTACAGTGGTCCACACTTGTACACTAGTAGTTAATTATTTTAGAGGATAAAGCTGAAGCAAAAGCTTTACTTAGTAACTATTCCTAGAAAAATTTCTGAACAATTAAATGTTTGAACTTCTTCAAATACAGCTAAAAGACTAAATTGTGCCATCTTTTGTAAGACAGTGAAAAAGGATAAATTTTTATCAGTGTCTATTAGGTGCTAGGCAATTTTACATATACTATGTCATTTAGTGTTCCAAGTTAACATTTAAGAGTGGACACAATTACTAATCGCATAAATTATGAGACTTATATAGAGTTTAAATAATGAATCAAACCCACAGTCACAGTGCTGGGTAGGTCAGAGGTGGAATTCAAACTTAGCTTCCTTTTCTCCCAAGTACATGTTATTTATATTTTATCATATGCATAATTTTTTTACACTAAGATGAAATAAAATATGGTGAGCTATACTTCATTGGATATTAACGTTTTCATCTTTGGATTGTGAACTGAATGATCTTCTTTCATACATACTCCTGCTATATATATGTAACTACCAAGGAAGGGTGAGGAATATGCCATGAATAGTCTCCATAGTCTTTAACAGAGATGCCATTTCTAAAAAAGTGGGAATTTAGTGCAAAACCATACATTCATCCAAAAAAGTCTTACATAACAACTCAATTTCTCTCTTAGCTCTTCAGTGGACTTAGAATATATACCAAAGTGTTATCAATGAATATGCTGAGCTAAAAGGAAGGAAAAAAGGTCCATTAAGAAAAGGTTAATCAAGACATAATGGTTTATGATGAGTGAGGCAAGATCAAGAAGGAGAAAAAGAAGAAAGACTAAAAAGTCTTAATTCTGTGTGGGTGTGAAGGGAGTCTTCTTGTGATTTTAGAGGCCCCTCACTTTCATTAAGCAAACTTATTCATGGCTTAGTTTGCAAACCCATGACTCTCTGGGTAATTGCTGGTTTATAGTTACATAGTATATTGTTCCAGAGTTGGAAAACAAGCCATCAGCCAGTTTAAATATTATTGACTCATTGGTTGAGCTCTTCTACTAAGCACACATGTTGCGATAAAAGGCTAGTCTTTTGTTGTTTTGAGAATACTCACTCAAGCTGTATATGCATCTGCATTATTCTCTCACTGACATTTTCAGTCTATACTAAAGAGTATTAAATTTACGAGGGATCTATACACTTGATACTGGAACTACTAAGAATATAGGGAAGTATGCTTTGGCCCTTAGTATCCTTTAATCAACAATACATAGATCTTTCCTAGAAAGGAGTTTACATACATCTTTGTTATATGCTTTACAAGAGTAAACATACAATTTACATTAATGTAAATCATTCTTGGTTTTATACTGCCCTCACCACTAGAAATGAATGGAAACAATGAACACAGGTCTGCATTAGGCTCAGGAAGGTAGGCATCTTTTTTGTGTGTGACAATTGTGCTGGTGAAGCTCATGACCAGCAGTTTGCCAGCACACCCAGCAAAGGACAGCTGAGAGGAAATGTATACTTCTTTAGAAATCCTAGTGGAAGCCATCAGTCGGAAGAAAGAGGAAAGAAGAGAGGGGGAGAAGAAAAGGAAAAGAGAGAATAAGTAAAAGGAGGAGGAAGGAAAGACAGAGACAAGACACAGAGACAGAGACAAGAGACAGAGATAGAGATAGAAACAAGAGACAGGGACAGAGAGAGAGTCAGACCAAGATTGAGACCGAGATTGAGACTGAGACTGAGACCAAAACCAAGACCAAGATAGAGACAGAGACAGAGAGGTGACTAGGAAATGTCTGTAAGTTGAGTGTTTGGCCAACTAGACTTCCCTGTGTGTACAGGCTGAATGGCTATGGGAATTGCCCCCTTCTCTCTTAGAAGAGTTACCCATAGTTAATGTCTTTCCAGGGAGCACAATGAACTGGGTCTAATAACAATATTTGTAATGCAGTGCACACCTTTTCCATTCTGAATTCTGACTCATAGGTATTCCAAGCCAGCATACATCTTAGTGCTCCCATGTTCGCCTGACTCTTTAAATTTCCACTTAGGCCCTCTGAGCTTTGCTTTTAAGTATAGATTTTATTTGACTGTGTGTTGATTTCCCTTAAACAAGACAAAAAAAAATATAGAGAGCAAAATAAAATATAGTAGGAAACAGATCTTTTTTCTACAGGGAAGGAAATCAAGAGATGTAGAGAGGAGAAGAGAATGAAAGAAAGGATTAGAATGTGTTGTGTGCAAAGGTACCGGCACACTACAGTGAATGTAGCCATCACACACTGCAAACATTTACTAATAAACCAAAAGAACTTCAGAGTGTGAAGCCCAAGACTCCCTCTGCTTCCTCCCCAGGAATGAGCAGCCTTGAGGAGAGCCACACCATTTCTCTCACTGCCCTGCTGTTGTGTGAGGGCTTCTCAGGTTTCTTTACCTAGGGTGATGGAGTAGGATAGTGTTGCCACCAGGAATCTGTGTCTAGTATCACACAGCCTGCCACATGCAAGAAAAATCTGTGCAGCATCTTATTTATGTTTCACCATCATAAGGGTTTTGCATCTGGTCTACAATATAAGCACATCTGTTTTACTGCCAATGAGAAAACAAGTTTCCCTCAGAATCCTGAAGTCAAAGTGGATATTACATGAATTGCTCCCAATTGACACCCCAAGTTCATATCATCCCTAGAATACTGCTGTACTTCTGATGCCATGAAACTATACTGAAAAGCATCAGTATCACTCTCCCAAGTCGTGACCCCAAGTTGTGCAATCAGCCTTAAAGCCCCATTGTCAGATACACACATCTACCTACCCTTGCTCTACAGAGCAAATGTAAAGCAATTTCCATCAAAGAAATTCTTTTTCAAAACATCTTCAATAATATAAAATCAGTTATGAATTATTATAAGAAAAAACTCTGAAGATCAAGTTGAATACTTTTTTATAAGGAACTTCTAATACTTATTTTGGTAACATTGATATTACAATGCTAAAATGAATAGAATCATGTTGGGGAAGATAACTCAGTGGTCTAAGCACCTGGCTGGCAAGTACAAGAACCTGGGTTCATTCCCCGGTACTGCATGCCATACTGGCACAGAGCTAGCCACTGAAACAAGGTGTGGTGGCACATGCCTATAATCCCAGCGCTGGGGAGGCTGAGGCATGAGGATCACTACAGGTCTGAGCTGCATAGCAAGACTCTAAAAAAATGAATAAATAAATATTAAAAATAATGATAATAAAATAGAATCACATTTCTCATGTAGAAGCTACTTTTATGGCTTTTTCTCCTTTAAACATACACATCTCCCAGAATATAACATGCTTGCTTGTATACCTGCATCACCCACCCCCAACTAACTCATTCGTTTTTTTCCTTTTCCATTCTTATTTACATTGTCTAGCAGAGGTAAATTACAAGGCTCTATAATATCATTCTACTCTAGATTCCTTTTTGTGTTTGTTTTATACTTCTAGTTACTTAAAGTAAATCGCTATATTTTTTGTTTCTTCTTAAAACTTAAAATAACCTATTTAAAGCTTATTTAAAAGGAGATATTCCCATAGCAGTAAAGAAATAGTGAAATGTGGAATACAAACTCTAAAAATTAGATTCATCTGATATTTGTACTTGTTAAAACATTGTATGTACCTAGAGCTGCTCTCCACAGGAAGCTAAGAATAATTCACAAATCATTTTCCATGTAGCAATTTGAGTTAATTTGAACATTTTGAGCTAGTTTTGTTCATATTCAAGAGCTCTCAATTTTATTCCCAGTGGAATCGTAAGACTGAAAATTCAGCATGATGGTTTCTCTGAGGTAACAGACCCTTGCCTAAGGATCACAATTTCATGTCAAAATTTGCAGGCACAGTGCCTGTACCATCCTGAAAACACAGGCCACCCACAGCAGTAAGCAAGGTGTTGTCACCTGGGTCAGGCGGCAAACAGGCACAGGAGAAGAGGGTATTATAGCCCACTTTGAAGTCGGAGTTGATGGGATAGTAGTCTGCTAGCTTGATCATCTTCTTGAAAGCATCATAGATAAAGATGAAACTGATCAGAGACGAGAAGCCCTCTTCTGTGAAACGTGTAAAATACTGAACCAAAAAGCTGGCATCTGTGGCCACCAAAATGAGACACAGAAATGCTGACCACAAGCCGATCCAAAGGCGAAACTCCAAGTAGTCAAAGTTATGGTCCCTAGAAAAAGGAAAAAATGCATTTAGCCTCTTTTGTGATGAAACATACACAATGGAAAACCATCAAGTGCCTACAAAATGAGAGTTAAGAACACAAAGTCACCTTTAGCCACTAGATAAAAAGTTCAATTTTCTCTAGAAAGTTTAAAGTTTACGAATTTTGTTTATTAGTATTATTGTGCTACCATAAAAGATAATTTTAAAGTTACAGAAAAACACAGGGAAAGAAGTCATATCATATATGACTTCCAAAGCCACATCTAATCATGGGATGGGCTTTAAAGTTTTCTGAATGATTCATGGCCCAGTGCTGGGATTATAAATGTGAGTGCCACATCCGTTCTGGGGCAGACAGACAGCTTGCATACAATATAAAGGAGGGAAAAAGACTTGCTCTCTGCTGCATCTTCCCCTTTTGCTCTTGTTGCGATTGCTGTTTTCTGCTGACCTGCTTTCTGCTATGTGCCATTCTGCCATGGAGCCAGCTGAGTATGGACTGAAACCTCCACAAACTGTGGAGCCTTTCCCTCTTTAATTTGGGCATCAGGTATTTTGTCTCAGCAATGAGAAAAAAGTAACTAAAGAAATGAGTAACATTAACTTTATCATTCAAAATTATGGTCCCTATATTCACTGTATTTACAGAGTAAACAATTTGAAAGTACATTGGCACCTTGTATGCATTTAATAAATGTCTTGATTACTGGTTAATGGAGACATCAGATCAATGTGTTCTGTGTCCCCAAGACCCTGAAGTCTACTGAGAGAGACAAACTGATAAACATCATAAAACAATGCGGTAATGTCAAAGGAGTAATTCTAACAGGGAGGATGAATGAAGTCAAAGAAAGAACTCCAGGTGTTCAAGCATAAGTAAGAACTTTGCAGACTAGGTAAAAAGACACATAGCACAGGATAGCACACAGTGTCCACTGTGAAGAGAGGGCCACCAAGGAGAGAGATAGGGTAGACATATGGGCCACTATCAGATTCAGAGGGGCCATCTGACCACGCCACACTACACACATCTCACAAGGTTGCCCACAGACACTGCACCCTTTCCCTAAAATCAGTGTGAAGTGATCTTGTGACCACATTTTCTTGGTCCTAGACTTAATATGGGCCACCTCCATCTAGGGAGGTTACATAGTCTTTTAACACACCTCCCACATCTTAAATGTGAATTAGTTCAAGATTCACAATTAAGAAAAAATGTCATGTTGACATTTTATGACTTTATACTGATTCTTTTAAAATTAAGTGGAGAGGAACACATCATAATATTCAAATTTATCAATGATTAAAAAGCAAATGGTACCACTTTTTGTCTAAGAACCAAAGACTGCACCTTGAAGCCCTCTACCTCGGCTTTCAGATGATGGGTTTCATGTACCTGTGATGGATGCACACTGACCCACGGTGCTTCCCGCTGACCCGGTCTGACGTACCAATAAGAACTGCCACCCCAACCTTTAACAAGACAGCCAGACTTGATACCCATGCTCTCCCTGCTCAATGCCACTTCTGTACCACAACCAAAAGGACCTGTTTAAATGCAAATAAATCTCTCAGCTTAAAACTGTGCAGTGGTATCCCACTTCTCACAGAATAAAATTCTGATTTATCACCTAACACAGGGGCACTCAAAGAAAAGGTGCCTGATAAAGGCATGGCAGTGCTGGGCGAATGAATGCATTCCTATAGCTGAAGACATGACAGCTTTTTTGACTCACATGGCCCTGTGAACTATATCAATGTGACTAGAGATGGCTGCATCTGTACTAGTTGAAAATTAGAGGTCATTACAACTAAACCATCTTAGATACTGTGATGCTTGAGTTTGCTTCAACTTCTATAGGCAACAGATTGCCCAGATATTTGCCCAAATACTAAGCATTTCTGTAAAGGTGTTTTTGGAAAGATTAACAAGTAAATTAAGACTGGGTGTGGTGGCGTACACCTGTAAATCCCAGCTCTTTGGAGGCTATAAACAGGTGAATCACTGTGAGTCCTAGTAGTGAGACTCTAAACACCCTGTAAACCCTTCCCTAAAAAATACAAAAAGAAAAACATGTAAATTAAATGATCAGGACTTAGGGAAGCAGATGAATTTCTGCAATTTTCATCAAACGACTTGAAGATTGTGTGGAACAAAAAGATGACCCTCCCCAGAAGCCAATGAGAATTCAAATATTTCTGAACTACATCTGCCACGTCAACTCATCTTGCTATATGGAAGATAGCTTTCAGATTCAAGCTAAAACACCATTTCTCTGGGGTTTCCAGCCTGCCAGCCTGCCAGCCTGCCCTGAAGATTTTGGACTTGCCAACCTATAAGAGCATGGGAGCCAACTTGTTATAATAAATGTCTTTTTGCATCTGCACCTTACTGGTTCTGTTTCTCCAGCATCTAGTCAAATACAGACACCAATTTATCAACTATGCCTCATTTTATACATGAGGGCACCAAAGCCAATGGAAGTTAAATCATTTATACAATGTCAATATTTTAATGGCAAAGTTGGACCAGAGACTTAAACTCTTGATTCTTGGACTTGTCATTTAAAATTTTACAATAGTCTCACCCACTGCCATATGAGCTGTATTTTTTTCAAGATAGAATAGGCATTAAAGTTATGTTCTCTTCTCGTCTCAGCAAATCATATGAATTAGAAAACATTGCCAGAGCAGAGTATTAGCAGGGAAGAAGAGTGGTACCCTTTACAGATTTCCTGAGACTTTCTGAAGACAATTTTCCATTCCTTTACAGTTGTATGTGTGTGTCTACAATAACTGTTCAACTCTCATGAAATAAGTAGTATACAGAAAAGGTGGAGTGCTAGTAATGTAAATTATCATACAATGAGTCAGTGTTGGAGGAAGACTTAAGAAACACTGTTTTATTATTTCTAAGTAAACAAGTCTTTTCTTAGAAGTTTAAAACAATTACTTAAGTTTTCTTCCCTAAAAAGACAAAAAAGCAATTCCAATTAATTCCAAGAGTGCTAGTGGTAGTTATGGAATCAATGTTCTAAGGACAGGATGAATTAAACCCATTAACTAGTCAATGGTTAGAATTAATGGTTAGAAATACTATCAGTGTGAGTACAAAGGGAAGCATGCATGTATAAACATATCTAAGAACCTAAACAATTTACCCAAAGTAGCTGGTTATGTTTTCTACGAGCACTTCCATGAGAATCACTCAAAAAGAAAATCACGTTCTTTCCCCACAGTTGCCAAGTCACGCGGAGGCAGAGGCTTGGGTGTGTTCAAGATTCAGCTTTACCAGTAACCCACTGCCATGGCAAGGAAGGTGTTGCTGCTGCAGGTGTAATGGATGGGCATACTGCTTTACAAGAGGTGCTGAAGACAGCCCTCATCCACGATGGCCTTGCACGTGCAATTTGCGAAGCTGCCAAATCCTAAGACAAGCACCAACCCCATCTCTGTGTGTTTTCATTCAACTGTGATGAGCCTATGTACATAAAGTCAGTAGAGGCCCTTTGTTTGTTTGTTCGTTTTTGGCAGGACCAGGGATTGAACTCAGACCCTTGTACTTGCCAGGCAAGTGCTTAATCTATTAAGTGCATCTCCCCTGCCCCAGGTGGAGGCCCTTTGTGCCCCCAAATCAACCCCATTAAGATTGACGACAACAAGAAGCTTGGGGAATTGGTAGGCCTCTATAAAACTGACCATGAGGGAAAACCCCACAAAGTGGTTGGTTGCAGCTGTGTGGTCGTTGAGGACTATGGCAAAGAATCACAGGCCAAGGATGTCACAGAATACTTCAAGTGCAAGAAATGAATGAATAAAATTTTGGTTCACTTTAAAAAAAAAAAAATCACTGCACTAAAACCTATGACACTTTGGTACGACAGTGATATGCTTCGATAAGCAAAAGAAGAAGTAAGAGAGCAAAAACGTTTGACACTTTGATGGTCTAAAATAACTCTACTGAACCTATAAAACAAGGATTACCTGTATCTCCGAAAATGGTAAAATATGTTGGGGAAGATTTTGGCAAGTCAAAGTAAAACAGTTTCTTTACTGCAGGAACTCTGAGATCCTGCTGGTGCTAAAGTAGAAAGTGAGTTACTGAGAGAGAAATATGATATACAGCACATTCCAGGCTGAGTAGAAACACAGAAACATTTTCCATCTAATGCAACTAGTATTAGATGAAACACACTTTGGGAAATAGTGATCAATAAGATATGCTGGCTCTAAACAAAGATTAGAACAAATTCACATCATTGTGAAGAATATGTTTGACACATATTACTTAGTGATTTATCTATTTCTAGTTGCTTTATAACTGTTTCCAAATACTGTAAGTTACTTGGACCAATGTAACAATGAAACAGGCGTGAAAGTAAAACAGGAAATTATGTAATAAAGGAAATAATCTCTGTCCTACAATTATTAAAACAAACCAGGATCCCAACATTTTCTGTAGAATAAGGATCTGATCACCTGTCACCTAATAAATGTCTCTGCAAAGCAATGTATGTTTGTTCCTGTTTATGGTAGATTCTTGTTCAGTCTTCGCACAAAGGCTTTCTTGTATAACAAAATGTTTTCCTAAACATATAAAAGCTGTTTAACTCTTTATATAAACTGACTTGAATTAAATTCTTTCCAATGTTCTCCTCAGAATTAGGATGGAAAAGAGATTTGCAAGACAGAAAACTCACAACATTATTTAAAATTTGGAAGTTTAAATTCTCAGGAAACTCTAGCAATTGTGAACTCAGTTTTCAAAAAAAAAAAAAGTAAAAGAAAAACTAGTTTCAAGTTCTTATTCACCTCCTTATTTTGTAACCATTTTTCATGACACACACGTTGAAAGGCTGTATATAATGCCTTAAATCCATTATGTATATAATGATTATTCTTTTTTCTTTTCTTGTTGCAGAACTGGGGATTGAACTCAGGAACTTTCACATGCCAGGATAGCACTTATTCACTGAGCCATCTCCTTGGCCTCATATAATGATTATTCTAACAATCAAATTTTTAAGATGTCCACTATCAGAACATGGTCATTCTAACAAGGAGTGCTAGCGAGGCTTATAAAATTCTACAATCTTAAATAGTGGGATCTGCCACTAAGCATAACTATTTCTTAATAATATTAAGTGGAGTAGAAAGAGAACTGAATTTCAAATTTTATTCTGAATTTGTTAAATGTTACGATGACCCTTTAGGGCCAGGGAGATAGCTCAGTAGAATAAGTGCTTGCCTGGGAAGCACGAGGTCCTGAGTTTAATCCCAAGTTCCAGGAAAAAAAAAATGACTATTTAACTTAATGGCTAAATCTCCTTCTTAGAATCACCCATCAATTTCTAATAGAAAATAGTGATGCTATTATTTTGTGCTTACTAGCATCTTCTTTTAGATACCTGGGCTCTGGAATCAGAAGGCAGGAATTTCAACCTACCATCCACTGGTGATAGAACACTTGGCAATTTAATTGCTTACTCAGTGCCTACTTTTTCACCTATAAAACAGGATACAATCCGACTCACAAGATTGCTACAAGAATTAAATAGGTTAGTACATGTGAAGTGCTTAGGATGATGCTTGCTCAGTAAGTGTCAGGATTTGGCTGAGTCCTGAAAGCCATGTTCAGTGAAGAGATCTAGAACTAGAAAGAGCATCTAGTCCTTTTTTATTACTGAACAAGTGATTTTAAACAAGCCATATAACTGCTTTAGTAGACTACCAGTTAAGAGTTATGGCAGAAAATGGTATGGTCAAATGGTATTCTGATGAAAACTCAGTAAACTACTGCAGGACCAGCAATAGCAAGAAGCCATCACTCACTCAAAATCTGAAAAAGCCCCAGGAAGGAATGAGGTTACCAGATCCTAAAGTAGGATAGAGGGCCACCTGACATGGGTGAAAGTCATAGAAGATAAGCCACTACTATACTGTTCTGCTAAAACAGAGAACAGGTAAAGAGGGGAAGACATACTAGACCACTTGCTTTCTCTTTCAGTCCTCCTGCAGCTCATTACTGGCCAAACTCAAGGAAACTAGAAAGCAAAGGAGCATGGGGGTGGCAGTCCTCAGTGGTTCACACCTGGGGCAAAAGCATTACAGGAGCAGCTATAAAGCACAGCAGACGAGCCTCTGAGGAAACAAATGTAAATGAGCCTGGCTACATAATTTTAAGGTTTGTTTTCAACTTTGAAATCTTAAGCATTCCGTATTCTGACTGACTTTTACAAAAAAAAAAAAAAAAACTACTATTCTGTGTTTTATCTGGGCTATAAATGTTCTACAAACAATTCTAATTTATAATTAGATATATATGTATATGTATATATATACATACTTGCTGAAATTAAATAGAAGCCTCTCAAAAACTAAGACAGGTCCTGTGCTGCTCAAAATAGTGAGTGGTTGACCAGCGAAAAGGCAAAAGATGGCTCCAGAGACAGCAGTGCCCAGGAAGCTCTCCAACACGCCCTAAAAGACAGAAAATATGGGTGTTAAACGAAACATCTTGTTCTTCCCATGCACTATGTCAGTGCTTGAATTTGTTATTGTGAGGTCCCCAGCAAACATGGCAAGAGTGGAGAACAGGAAGAGTGCTCCACTGCTCATAACAACTTAAAACTAGCTTTTTTTTTTGCCATCCTACAGGTTAGACTATTCCATGAACTATAATTGGTAAGCAGAAGATAACACATGCCTCTGAGCCGTAGTAAGAATTAAATGTGCCATAAGAAAGATTAATTTGAATCATTTGTAGGAAAATGGAATAAATCAGACATGCAAGCTTCAACACTGCATATTTTCCCTTATTTCAGCAACCCAAATTATAAACAAAGAGCAAAACAAAAGATAGATAATAGGAAGTAGGGAGACAGATCTTAAAAGGGAAGGGGATTGAGTGAGAAGGTGAGGGGGTGATTAAAAGAATTAAGATGTGCCATGTCCATGTGCCAACTTCCCATAAGGAATGCAATCACTGTGTAATAGAAAAATGGACCGATAGAAATAAAAACCTGGAAAAAATAACTGTAGGTAATTTCAATACACACATATTGTATAATCCCAGCAAATGGGTAGAACTGGCTTCGTGCTTTAGGTACATTTTGCTCTGTTGTTAACGTTAGTGTTCGCTTTATCCTGAAAAGCTATTACATAATGGACATAGGGAGAAAATCAGAGCTAGAAAATTATTTACATTCCATTCTGCATTTTCTGTGGCACCAATTTCAAGAAAGATTTCATTTCATACATATCATTCATGTAGACATACAAAAGTTTTAACTTACCTCTAAAAGTAACAAATGTACAGATATGAACAGTTAAGCCTTTGTGGATACAGCTCACTGTAGTTATGTGGGAAATAAATCTGTCATTTCCTTTTGCACAACAAAAAAGAATGCTATGAAGAATCATTGCCTTATAAACTGACTCAAACCTTTTTTTATTTTCCTTTTTGTTTTTTGAACTGGGGATTGATTCTAGGATGTTGTGCATGTTAGGCAGGTGCTCTCCTATGCAGCTGTCTCCAGACCTTTTTTTAATTTTTATTTTGAGACAGCTTCACAAAGTTGCTGAGGCTATCCTTGACCTAGAAATCCTCCTGCACAAGCACCCCCACTAGCTGTGATTTGAGGGCATGCATCTCTGTGCTAGGCTTGACCCTAACTTTCGTAATCACATCATTAAGTGCTAACACTTTGGATGATAGCAAACTAGTTTCCTATATTTTTCATTGTTTCAAACATTAGATATGACAGCACATGTGTATTTGCAGATTAATCTTTTTGTAGCTTAATATTTTCTCAAGGAATAGTTTTTCAATGTAAAGATGAAAGAGACCATTTTTTCATACGTAAGACCATAGATAGCTGAAGAGAAAGATTTGTGAAATCAAGTATTTTTTCAAATGAATGAAAAAATTCTATAGAATTCAAGGACATCATAATATAAATATATAAATAATATATAATTAATGTATCAAGTGGAGCAAAATTAAGTGATCTCTGTAATTCCATTGTATATTAAATATTGTGGGGAGATACACCTCTTCAAGGGAGCAAGAAACTAGCTGTTCTTAAAAGTAGCGCTTACATTACATAAGCATGCCCCTCACTGGGGTAGACTAGATTTCTGGGAAACTGAGTTCTCCTCAGTCATTATCTTGGCTCCTAAGGCCCCTCCAAATAGCCTGCCCACTAAGTCCCCTCTTTCCCCTGCTCAACAACTTCTCCAGCAATTTTTCTTCCACTTAGCATTTTTAGAGGAAATTTGATGCTTACAAAACAATTATGAAGAACTTCATTTTAATGATTAACGTACAGAATTTATGTGAACATTCATACCTGTTCAAAAATGATCCCTTGAGACCCTATTGCAATGCTTACTCAAAATATTCTATACTGCTTCAAAGCTATACATGCCCTCCTGAGAGTGACAGGGAAAGAAGCAAATACTCTTAAAACCTTGGTTTTCTTCATAAAACAGGTGGCACCCATTAGAGCAGCACCAGATAATAATGGAGTTGAAGTGGGGATGGGCAGACACAAGAGCTGACGTAGAGAAAGACCAGCCTCTCACATGGTGAAGAGCCCCCACTAGCATGGTTCAGGCAGCTGCTGTGCATGGAGGAGTCCAGGTGTGAACTCTGCCGGGCGCATCTGATAAGGACTCCACTCACGTAGATGTGAGTCCTGAAGCGTGACTGAGGGGGTCACCTCATTCTCTTACAGGGGAGCAGAATCAATATATTTATCCTGGAAAATATTTCCTTGTTTCTCTCAAACAGCTTTTGTCCTGATTTCCTGTGTTTAGATATTGAGGTTCAGGGAGATTAGATGATATGAGCATTCAACAGGACATATGCACCTGTCAAATGACAGCTTCTCCTTGGAAAGGATAAAGGTTTATCTTTGGCTCCTAGTTTCTTGCCTCCTGTGCACATGCAGCAGGCCTTTCATATGTTTATAATTTACCTTTTTTTTTTTTTTACAACCTACATGAAGGGTTATACACTTGAAAGCTCCATGTGGCCTAAGTTCATGTGATAGGCAAAGAAAAACTACCTTTCTTTATCAGATATAGAGGAATGCTTATTCCTTATCATTACCACAAGATCAAAACATAGCTCATACTGGACATATGGAAAAAAGGATGAAAATGAGAGGTGGGCTTCTCAACCTGAGATAGCTATTAATCACTGCGGGGACAAGAACAGACTCTTCTTTGCAATGTATTAATTTATCAAATCCATCTTGTCAAGTTATCTTAAAACTATCTCATTGATATTTGTACTTCAATAAAACAAAAATAAAAAAAAGAACAGACTCTTCTAGCATCTTCATATTTCTTCTCCTCTCCTCATGCTGTCATCCCTGCTCAGGGGCTCCACAACAACTCAGGAAATGCTTGAGGACGCCAAGTGACTTCCTAGATCCAGTTAACGAAAGTCAACAGTCATGAAGCTCATGCAGTAATGATAGCAAAAAGTTTGTTCCACAAAATGGCTTTGATTTTATGGAAGTCTTGTAACGTGCAAAGGCTATTATTTCAGTATTTGATCTTTATTAAATGCTGCAGTTTCTATTTTGTGATTAATAATTCTAAAACAGAAACTTCCTTAAACTTACAGGTCCTTCCAGCATTTCTAAGAAAAGAACTATTTTCACATTTTGTCATGTTCTCCTTCACAGTATAGAAATTTTTAAAATAATCTCTCATGTAATGAGTAACTATAACTAGGGTTGAAAGCAAACTACAAAGTGAACTATCAGAAAGCTCTTTACTGATCAAATGTATTCAATGTTTGCTGATACATTTTTTAAAAGGAAAACACTGTTATCTGTCTTTTAATAGGTGCAGCCATCAGTCATGCAGATGTGTCTATATCTGGCTCAGAGGCGGGAACTCACTAGCACTTCCTAAGGGAGTGGCCTACCTCTGAGGTGTGGCAAATCTGAAGCCATCAAGTGCTCTCACCCATCCTGGTTGCCTTCATCTTATTCAAACACAGGACACTCACTGTGGATTGGCAGAAAGAGCCAATAACTGGCTGCTAGAAAATGTGAATCCTAGAGTGTCCAGCCCCCAGAGAACTGGTGATCTTAGGAATGTCTCTTCACCTCTATTTTAGATTCTTCATGCAAGATTCACATGATTAGTTGATATGGGTGAACAACAAACATCCCCATTGGATGACCACACACTGATATTTAGACCATTGTCATTTCCTCTCTCAAAGACAAAACCTAGTGCACAAGTTAGAAGAGACCACACACAGAAGTGCTCAGCATGGCCTCTGCTGGGATTATTATTGGGTAGTAATAATCACATACAAGAAGATGAAGAGGTGAGGGAGAAGACTACCAAAATCATTCCTAGGCAGGTCACCATAAAGGGTTAATCCAGAGTGATGGATATCTGAGTTAAAAGTTTCTCTGGATGAGTTAAAATTTTAGTTCTTCCAGTTAACTCTCCAAACCCTAATTTTCTCTTTTGTGAAATCAATGGATAGCTCAGAAGATATTTGGACTAACATATAAAGATCTCAGAATAGGGCCAGCCAGATAGCTCTGCAGACTAAAGCACCTGCTTTGGCAGGCACAGAGACTGAAGTTCAATCCCTGGATTGCTATGTTGGCCCTGCCCCTGAAGCATGCTAAAATGATGAATGAGACTGAGTGTGGTGATGCATGACTGTAATCTCTGCACTTTGGAGGTTGAAAACAGGAGGATCACTACAAGTCCAAGCTGTATAATGAGACTTTATAGACCCTGTACTAAATACATTTAAAAAAATTCTCAGAATAAAGTATAATATGGACCTGGATACAGCTCAGTGGCACAGCACTTTCCTGGCAAGCACAAGGTCCTGAGTTCAGGACCCGCCCCCAAATAAATGAATAGAGTGTTAGTATAAAGCAGAAATACAGTACAATGTTTGTTTCCTTTTCCTAACTGTCTCTCATCCCTTCTTCCCAGGCTGTTTCTATTATGTTTCTTTCCTTCAAGAAAAGAAAAAGATGGAGAAAAAGTCAAAAGGAGTGCCATGAAGAAAAAAGATGAAGATCAGTTCTTAAAGGGAGGGAGACCTCTTTGTGCTTAGGTGTGTTTCCCAGAGAAAATTCTCAATCAATACAATCCAGGGTAGGGACAGGCAGCTCACTACTGTCATGAGAGCTGCTTTGTTCATGAAAACCAGCCCAAATAAGTAGTCTTCTTTCACAGCAGTGAAGTCAAAGTCCACACCTAAAACAGCTCGTGAAGACTTTTCTGCTTGCATATAAGTATCACATGAAACCAAAGATGGCCTGTTTTTCTACACAGCCAAGGAAATTAGGACAAGCCCCAAAATAGTAAAATCAAACATAAAAGAAATCAAACCACAAGAGCAAAGATCCTGAAAATATAAAATTGAATCATGATTTGTTATACCAACATTTCATGCTTTGAGCTACCTATGGCCAAGATTTAAGGGCACCCATTTCCTATCATGACTAAGGCAAAGCAAACACATCAAGAGGATAAACACTGAAAATGAGAAATGCATGCTGTCAGTTTCCACTTCATTCCAATTTAGTATCTCTATGTTACAGTAAAGAATGGTTTTATTGTTATGAGTCCTTTTAAGGACCTTAATATTTAGAGTAATATTTAGAGTAACAGTACAAAGCTGTTCAAGAAGACTGAGTGGCAATAATGAAAAAAATAAAAGCTGAGGAGACAAGTTGCACAACTGCATAAGAAAACAAGAGATTTTCTATTTCTCTGATGATCTGTAACCCAGTAAAATTTAAAAGATAAAATATTTCAGTGGCATTAAAATGATAAAGTTAACATTACTGATAGTTCAGGCTTGGATTTTCCTTTTTTATTTCTAACCATAAAAAGAGAAACTTTATCCCAAAGAAAAATTGTAGTGATTTATATGAACTGTGCAGTGTTTGAAATAATAAAATTAAGTTTCTCTGGATGAGTCTTTGAAGGTTAGCCAATGAAAAGGAACAGCTCATGTCTCTAGAAATGAGTAGCTGAACCTGAAATCAAACCTGCATCAGTTTTGGTGTCAGATACCCAATATGGTTGAATAGAGAAGCAGAGAAGATATGTAAGTATCTAAATCAAATTCAGGTCATCTGAGAATTACCTTGCACCTGCTTTAAAGTTCTGATACCTTATCTCCACTTTGAACAATTAAATCAGGATCTCTGAAGATGAGGCTTTGAGCAACAGAAATGTTTCAAAGTTTTCCAGGTGATTCTCTTGGGCCCCAATTAGAGAAACATCCATTCAAACAACACCCCCTCTTCTCATTAATAATAATAATTAATGATCAGTTGCATGGACCATTCATCCACACTGGAGAAGACAGAATATACAATCCTCATTTTATATTTCACTGGGGTAGTTTCAGTCTATGAATTGGGGATTTCTGCCCTGAGAGATCAGTCACCACGCCCTCTGGTCATTTTGTCTAGGCAGTCTGTTCTGCTTTTGGAGGGAGGACCCTTGTTTATAATACAGGCAAGAAATGAAAAAAGGGGAAGACTTCAAAAGCATATTATCTCTCTGTTTGAAGAAAAATATTAGCCCTAAACTTTAGCTAAAGAGTTTTGACTTCTAGTCTAAAATGGATGAGAAAGATGTGAGGCCTTTACTTTTTGTTTGAAGAGCTGTGAACATGAATCTGAAACATCAGCTGCCAGTGTAACTTTACACAAAAATCATTTCCAGATGGGTAAGAAATTTAAATGAAAACATAAGAACTAAAATATGTGGGTAAATATTTTTCTAAGCTTGGAACAGGGAAGGCCTCTTTAAAGTTATCATGAAAAAGAATAAAAATGCAGATTTTTGATCACACAAAACCTTAAATTTGTGAAGCAAAAGAAACCATAAATAATGTTAAAATTTGTATGGTAACTCTAAAAAATGTACTTTGTAATATTTTTTTAAAAAAAGAAAATATCTTTATTATACAAAGAGTTCTTATGCGTCAATTAGAAAAATGATGAATGTCTTAGAAACAAATTATATCAAGGATCTAAGTATAAAAAAGTACATAGTCAATGAAAATGTGGATAGTCACTTCTACTAACCATCAAAGAAAATTAAATTAAATAAGAATGACTCACAGGAATGACAAGAGTGAGGACAAAATTTGATTTTTGCAAGGATTGCAGGAAATACTAAAGTTATAAACCAAAATGTACATGAACTAATTCATAGAAAGCCCTATATCCAAATTGGTCTATGTATACATACATTGCAATGCTAATGGCAAGATGCCATGGAAATGTTAATGATTATTTCTGAGTGATGGGTTGAAGGAAAAATTACATCCTATATAATTTCCTATATTGTTTCAATATTCCTCAGTGCATAATTAGACATTATCTTAAAAAGAAAGTTGTATTCAAATATAAAAGCCAAAAAAAGTAATGTTCAAATTTAGCATCATTTGGAACTTCAACACCGCCCAAATCACTATCATTTTCTGTTCACCAAAGGGGGGAAGGGGGAGTGAGACCAAGGTCTTTCAAAAAAGAACAAAAACCAAAACACAAATTACTTAACTTCAGTCAGGGAGGTCTAACGTAGAGCATCAAAAGCACATGACTTGAAGTTGCTTTCTCAAGGAAGCATCAGCCAGGACAACTAAGCAATGCAAATCCTTTCTGTCACTAAATAGGCTTGTTTATTTTTACTGACCAAAATAACCAAATAGTGTCATTCCTACTTAACTTTTTCAAACTAGACTATGTTGCTACCACAGATTAAAATGTCACTTTATATCTCCATCTCAAAAATGAAATGCACTTGGGGGCCAAATAGGAAGTTATGCATATATTCAACACAGTAAAATAATTACCAATTTGCTTTATTTTTGCAATTTGCTTTATTTTTGCTGTTACAGGTTGTAAAGTCCTTGTAAATAAGTTTGTATGGTACTGAGGACAACTACATGTGCATAAGAAATGATACATTTCCGGCTCAAGTAGATTGATTAAAAATTCTCAGCACAGCAGTATGTTAAAATAAAACCTCAAATTTGGAGATGCCAGCTATAAATGTTTCTTATAACAAGACATGTTCCCTCAAAATATGTTCTATTGGACTTCATCAATAACACAAAATTCACTAAATCCTAAAATCTTATTGCATCCTTTTGGTAAAAGGTTTGTGAAAATAGGAAAATAGGATTACATCCACTCTTGGAAAAAATCAAAATTACTTTTTCCACTTAATCTTCGATCTAGACTGTGCTTAATCATTCACAATCCAATGTAAATTTAAACAAAAATGCTTTTCTATACTGTAAAAAGCTAAGGAGAACAATTTAGAAATAATATGACCTGCCTTAGAGCATTCAAAATTATTTCTGATGCCAAGAACTCCTCAGTCTATAAACAGGTCTTGATTTAGTTTGATTCAAGGTTCTGTTCAGCTAATATTTTGAATGAAAAATTCATAACTGCAATAAATCCTGGTAAAATATATTCATACCCTGACATTTAACAATTTAATTAGAAACATCTAAATGAATGAAGCAGTTCCCTTGTTTAGAGACCAAGAATATAAACAAACTGTCATGAGTTGCTGCACAAGGCTAGAGTCTCACTGTAGAAGAGCCATGATAGTGGATGCAGGAGCGGCAAAGCTTTTGTTACCTTGTCATAGCAAGACAAGAGCAGTGTTGATGCCACTCTCTGGAATGGATAAGGATGTCTGCTATTCTTGGACTTCAAAAGGCCTACGCTCTACATCTCTATTGCTCAGCTCAAGGAAGAGGCAGTAGACCCAATCTAGAGTTATATCTTAGTTGAACAAAGGATGACTCTTGGCAAAGTGGTTCATTACTCCCACAGACACAAACATAACTGTAATTGCTCACAGCAAGATATTTATAAATATCCACTGGGTAAGCCCAACAGTCCTCCTCTAACTACTGGGGGGCAAAATGCACACAATAAAGTTGGGGGATTCATGCAAATATGTATGGTGACATCACAATTTAATTGTACTTGTAGGCATCAAAGCTTCAACTGTTTTTTTTTTTTGCACATAGTTTTTACATAGTACTCAGGATCACCCACTTCTAATGATGTGAATCTCATTAGCCATAAGGAGTGAAATAAATGCTTAAATATAAATTTCTGTCTTCAAGCAGACAAGGCCTCCTGAACAGAACCTGGCAGAAGAGCTTACTTAGACAACAGTCGTGCAGTGACTCATCTGTGTTTGCACAACATGTTTCTATCAGCACTCATGTCTATTTGTAGCCTGACAATAAGGCCCTGTGTGAATCGTCTCTTAGCTGTCTGCCTGCAGAGCAAGGACACTCTTCTCAGTTGACTCACAGAGCTGCCTGTGCTGCCCAGACAACCAGCTGCCTCATTTAGGAAGACATGCGACACAGCTGAAGACCTTTTGAGCTTTGCTAGTGCTTTCTGCCTAGTCTTGGTCCTAGTGCATAAAAAGCCAAATGAAACAGGGCACCTCACCCATTAAATATTCCACTAGTGGTGTGAATATACCCGCTGGTATCTCAGGAGAAGGGTTAGCTGCAAAAAAGATCACTTTCATCTGAAGCTACAGGAACTACCACAATGGGATTCTTCCCTACTTTACTCACCCATCTGTGTACCAGCAACATTTAAAACAAAGCCTAGAACAATGTTTGAAAAGGAATGAATTAACCTCTTGCTGGGACCTATAACATGACCTAGGCCTTAGCCCAAACAAAGTCCCAAAGACCTCAGCTGCCATGATACCAAAAATATACAGAAAAGTGCACATCTTGTTAGACACAAGGTACTCATCAACAAAGAAAACCACCTAGGTAATACAACTAGTTGATGAATTTCTGTTCTACAAAAGCATGTTAACAGTCATTATGTTTTTAATCCTAAAATGTGTTGACAATCACTTGTATTTTTATCCTTGGTTTCCAGTGTCTCTGCCACCCACTGTGACTGCTAGAAGAGCTGAATCAGACTCATGGCAGAAGATATAATCGAGATAGTTCTTAATGGAAAACCAGGAAGAGAAAGAATGTTTTTCAGTATTTCCATTCACAAAAACAGTATGCTCAAAGTTTTAACAAAATTATCAATGGAAGTTACAAAACCTATTCATCAAATAAGTGATGTCTGGAAAATATAATAGGTTTGCGTTACTTTGAGTTATCAACTTCCAAAGTGATATCCAGAAAATGGTTATTTAGTGTGCACCAAACCATTTACAATTCTTCTGAAATCTTCAAAGCAAAACAAACAAATCAAATAGTCAATTCCACTGGCACAGCCATTCCTAGGTTATGTATCACAGTGACCAGCAGCATGTTGCCTACACATTTTTTTCGTTTTCTTCTTTTTATACAGGGTCTTATACACAGTTTTGACTCATAGTGATCCTTCTGTCTCAACCTCCCCAGTACTTGGATTATAGGTGTGTTCCATCACACCTAGTTCTGGGGCCAGCATAGCATGTGGTACTAGGGATCAAACTTGGCATCTTGCACTTACCAGGAAGGCACTTAAGGCACCAAACTATCTCCCCAGCCCCTTCCTACACATGTTACATGACATGCCCTTTGCCTAAGCACCCAATCTGATAGGAATGGAGTCTCATAAGAGAGAACAGAACAGATTTCAATTCGCTTCTCCCTGTCTCAGAGGCTACATTCCAAACCTCAGTGTTAGGAAGCTGCAAGCATAACAATTCATCTCAAAAAAGGAATAAGCTCACACACAGGCAAGTTCCACAATATCCTTATCTCTATAAAAGCATCCCTGAAAAAATATTAAAAATAATCTCTACAAGAAGGTCTTGGGGGCCAGAGAGATAGCTCGGTTTTCTAAGGGTTCTCTGGCAAGCACAAGCACCAGAGTTCGATCCTCAGTACTGCATGCTATGCAGGCCACTGAAACTGGGTGTGGAGGCACATACATATAATCTGAGCACTGGGGAGGCTGAGACAAGGGGATCACTATGAGTCCAAGCTGCATAGTGAGACTCCATACCAAATAAATAATCCTTTTTTTAAAAAAGGTCTCTGTACATTCTGACAGATGATAGTTTTTGTTCAAACCACTCTCTCAAAACCACAGATTTCATTTACTTTGTTAACAGATGGCTGCCCATAGTATCTCCTGCATGCTGGCCTTGGTGCACGGGCTTGTTTTTTTTTAATGATCTGTTACAGTGATCATATCTGGTCATCTTGATGAGGAAGAGCTACACAATGTAGAGATGGATCTGAGCCTCTAAAACCCCATAACTCACAGGATGAGTTATCTGTTCCTATCTTAGGGAAGAGCAAAAGGGAAGAGGGAGAGAGGAGGGGAGACAGTCTCTTTGTGTCCTTCATCTCTGATTCACACACTTGGTCTCCAGAACCTGTGCAGCTGGCCTCATGGATACCACAAAGGTAAGTATGCTTTGGCCATCATATTCATATTATTTTTAAAATGTCAATTGTTGCTAAGACTTAAAAGTCACAAGATATTACTGAGAATTTGAATGTCCAAATTTCAAAGCCTCTCTTTGAAAATCAGAAAGTGAAGCAATTTTGGGGACATTTACAGGGACACAAACAGATGCATGACAACTCCTCTTTCTAGTAGATTGAGAGTTCTCAGGAGTCATCACTGCCCTTGTACTGCAAGGAAGCCCACAGCAAACTGTGTGGAGAGTGCCAGACCCAGCTGTCCAGTCACTCCAGCCCCAGAACACACATGTGAGTCAAAAGAAATGGGGTGACATCAACCCTGAGGCTATCTACACAAAGAAAAACCCATTTATCTGCGCCAGTAAGCCAGGTAAAGCATAAAAGATGACCAAAAAAAAAAAATTTGTCTCCAGCTTCTACATTTGAGGGCATTAGGTTATGTAGCAAAACTAACAGACAAGGAATTTTAAACTAAAATGCAATAATTAGGACCAGCCAAATAGGTGAGCAGACTAAGCGCCTACTCACGCAAGCACAGGGACTGAGTTCAATCTCCGGCACCACGTGCCGTGTTGGCCCCACCCCCAGGTGTGCTGAGCTGACCACGGAGACCAGGTAGGCTAAAATCAGGAGGAAGACTACGAATCCAGGCTGCATACTGAGAAAATAAAATAAAATGCAATAATTGCTTAAAGTAATTTCTCCTTTAAACTAGGAGCAGCACAAGTGTATAGACAGCCCCCATCCTTTTCTATTCAGGAAGAAATCTTGAACATAAGTGAGAAGAAAGGAGAAATGAAAGAAAAGTGATTTTTAAAATTAATTCTATTTTAAAAAGCTGGCTGGAAGCATTTATAAATATCACATTGATTAAACAATAGTAAAACAGAAGAGATAATTCAAAAGGACTTAATTATTTTTATTAGTGTCTCAGCTTCATTTATTTTTCTGTAGGAAGTTCATAGCACAATATATAATTTTTGAAGACTAATTTAATGCAGTTTTGTACATATTATTTTGATCAATTTAAGAGAACTTTCTTTCCTATTAAAATTGTAGCTATTATCAATGTAAAAAGAAGGTAAACACTACCTTCAAAGTAACCAACAAACTGTGGTTACAATTAATGCTTCCCAATTAGCCAGGCCAAAATCTTTACAGTTTAATGGGAGACAGGTCCAATTAGAGAAGAAACAGCTTGCAGCCTGCGTTCATTATGCAGAATTCTACTGGGAGCAAATCACTGCATTGTTTGATGACCCTATTTGCCCATACAAAAACAAAGGTGAAGAGTAAGGAATTATATCTGTATTCTGAGTCATGTTCAAGTTCTACAGAACATACTCCATAATTTCAGGATAGCAGAAGAGCAAAACTTTGTGCATTGCACAAAAGTAAAGCAGCTGATACACTTTGCCCAAATAGAATTGTGAATTCTCATTTCCTCCCCTTCTCCACTTGTGACTCAAGCCAGATTTCATCGAGCTATTTCTGTAATTACTAACATGCTGGAAATACAGCACCAAGCCAGAAGCAAACTAAAATGCAACCTCTACCAAAAGGAAGAAAATCACGCTGAGTAACTGAAGGGCCATCTGCTTCCAACAGAACTGCAGGGGTGAGGGTGACAATCTGGGCTGTACTATTTGTGTCCTCCCCAAACAATACCCACCTGCATGTTGTCAGTGGCATCCCCAAGCAGCCCTCCAAAAGTGATGGCATTAGTTACAGTTGCCAGATAGATGAAGAGAATTGCTGAAAGAGCTTGAATATTTAAAGCATCATAAAAATCACTGGCAAAAAATGGTGCTTTCCTCTTTATGTCTTTAATTAATCCACCACAGAACCTGGACAGGGAGAAAGCAAACATACATGTGAGCAAAACTAAAATAAATGGCAATAAAATCTACCAAAATATAATTAACCATACTACAAATAATTCATACTTCAGACAATGACAAGATACAATACAAGATATCTGGTCTCACTTAAGATGAGACCAGAGAACCACACAGGAATAAATTTTCTTCTATATCTCCTTTTTAATCACCAAATAGGTGCCATATTCCCCAAGCATAATCTAGTTGGTCTTTAGATGAGAGAGGTAACTGTAAGATAAACTAAAACTTTTCATCCCCTAACAGAATATGTCTCCCTGTGTGAACAAGTCATTTGCACTACTTCCCAATTTTGTTGCAGTCCTTCCCTGCCCCATCTAGCTCCAATCAACTACCTATCCTATACGGGCTCACTCGGAGCCTCTGTTAGACCCATACTATAGCACCATTCTGGGTTCTGGGGTGCAGCAGTGAATCCATGGACCAAATGCCCTTACACATGTGAAGATTGCTTTCTGGGGACATGGGAAAGATAACAGACCAACAAGATCAGTAAAATGTATAGCACTACAATAAGGACAAAATTAAGCAGAGAGGAAATATCTAAGTTTTAGACAAAGTGGCAGAAAAGGCCCCTTAAAAGGTGACTTTGTTGCTGGACTGTGTTGGATTGTGGTGTCGAGTTCAAGAACCTAAGGTAGTTGAATGTCAATGGAGTGCCCACTTTTGACAGGTGTAGACAAAGGAAGGGTTGTAGAAAGAAAAAATCAGGATGTGTGTGTACAGACAGTACAGTTGGGATAGATAACGCTGTGCTTCTACATAATTCTATGAGAGGCAAGATCTGCACTA
>PVKA01002984.1:60681-85008 GCA_004027165.1 Ctenomys sociabilis | reverse complement strand
ACAGTTTGCAATGTATTAATTCATCGACTCTGTATGGTTAAGGTGTCTTGAAACTGTCTGATTGACATTTGTATTTTAATAAAATAAAAATAAATGGAAAAAAAAAAAAGGTGACTTTGGGGTAGAGCCCTGCAGGAGCCGAGGGACTCAGGCATGCAGATGTGTCACAGAAGGAGGGGCAGCCCAATGCACAGCAGCTGAGCAGGGGAGCCGTCTGATGGGGCAGCCACCTCCCTCCCAAGCAAACCTCTCAGCTCAGCCTTCCCATGAATTCCACAGCTTCTGCACAGAAGGCCCTGCTCTAGGACAAGGTGGTCCAAGGTGGGTACCTTTATTAGTACTTAAAGTACACTCCTATTTACTGAAAGTGTATTGTGAAACAATGGACTATGTTACAATGGCACCAGCCTCACACATCCTGCTTTCATATTTAACTTTTGATTGCACCAAGGGGTCCCATTGAAGGTCTGGCCAATGCCACTCCAGGCCAGCTAAGTGCACTCCATGCTAGGTGAACAATGACTAAAAACCACATGATAACACAATCCTCAAACTACACCCCTACCACTCCACAGTGTGTGAGTGTCATTAGGAAATGGGCAGGAGGAGAAAAGGTGTTATATTTTTTATTCTCTAAGACTAAAGAGAACAAAACAATTTCTTCCTAATTTGGGAGAGAAATCTATGTGGTTCACTTAGGAAATAACTTTATGTTTATCTTTTTAGACTTAGCTGCATACTAAAATGACACATTGGTTTTTGTTTTTAATCTCAATACATTTTTCAAAGAGTTGCATATTTGGTATCTTATTTAAAATTTTACTTAACCCAAAGTGATATGGAGAACTTGAGAGTGGAGAATCAGGAAAGGAAAGGAGCTGCAGCCTCCTGGGGTGCCTGGATTCCCACTTTGGGCATAGGTAGGTTAGGGATGTGAGCCAGGACGAAGAGTCACTCACACTGCTCCTGCTCACTCACTTGGGAGTAAACAGACAGGCCTAAGTGGAGGCCCATGAGACAGGCTGCAGTCTCCAACCAATGCAGCTGTCACCATGCCTGCCACACAGCCTTCTGTCAGCCCTCAGGCAGTGTCCAGTGTCCTCCCTGCCCTGCTCTGCATGCATTGCCTGTACCCCTTCTGCCTGCCCTATTGGTTTCCTCTTCCTACTCATCTAGACTTGCAGTACCACATTGCCATTGTGATGCCCTAGTCCTGCCTTATTTTTTCTTATAAATCCATCACTTTCAATTCACTGCTAGTCCCCCAATGCCTATGTCCAATAGGTACCCTATTGATACATTCCCTGAACAAATGAAAAAAAGCAATAAATAAAATGAGAAAGGTAAACTCAGAAAGGTGAAAAGAAATTTAGATCCAAAGAAAACCTTCTCAAGAATGGCAAAAGGGTCCATCAGTTACCGTCCAGTCCGCTGCAGCTCTTCACAGTCCCCATGGCCTCCTCCTCCATGGCCACCATCATGGGGCATGTCCCCGTTCATCTGAACACTGTCCCCACCTGAGTACATGTTCTTTCTGAGAGACACAACAGAGCCGAAGCAGGGATCAGTTTACTGTATTCGCTTGCTTCCCGGTTGACTTAAGCACTGGCTTATAGGAAAGAACACCAAAAGCCTTCTGGTAGACAAGTCATTACTTTTTCCTGCTGCTCTAACAGACAGTATTTAAAATGTCATAGTTAACACCAAGACCAAGGATTGGATGGAGACACAAGCTGAATTAAGGGTATAAGAGGGAAACTTCCACCTGGACAATGAGAGATTTCCAGGAAATGGTTTCTCATCCACTATCTCACACAATTTCTCAGTATCTTACAGCTTTACAGACTCATTTTGAATAAACTTATTTTTGCACACTTACAAGGAGTCCCCAAACACCCTAACAATGTCTGTCATATATGCAAACACCAGGATCTGAGCTCTCTAATTTGTAATTACTGAAGAAAATCAAAACATTAAACATTTATTTTATACTGTCAAGGAAATGTGAAACTATGGCCTGCAAATGGTTCCCATGAAGCAATACATTCATGGAGACCTAAAAATATTAGGGCAGCAGTTTGACCCTGCTGTTCCTTCCCAGATACAAATGCAGCCCCATGGGATTCCTGGCATCTTAAAGCTCCCAGCTGCTGAGCAGCTTTACCTCTTGTCAGATGATGGAAGACTCTTAGGAGGCTCTATCCTGATGGCTGGGTCCCACTCCCCTGGTGGAAGAACAATGACCTCATCTAGAAACTCGTCAATCCCAGCGATCAGGTCATGCCTGTCTTTTGCTTTATAAGCAATGTCATGGAAAACCTGCAGAAAAGCAAGAGACATGTTGGTCCAACAAGGGAACTGTTAGCTTGCATCAATCATACCTCATCAAGTTGAAAAACACAATCCATAATACACTGGCATTATTGCCATACAATATTCTTGTATTCTATACTATTTGGCTTGTTCAGAAATTTTTATTTTTAATTTTTATTTTTTATGGTGCTGCCAAGCCTCATGCAAGTGAGCCAATGTTCTACAACTGAGCTACACTCCCCACCTATTTTAAGTCTTACGAATTCTTACAATGATCTCAAAGAATACAGATGCAGATGAAGCAATAGATACTTTAAACAGGGCTTATTCCTTATCCATGCTGTAAAATTACATGCCTTTCAGTACCATGCCCTCAGTACTACTCGTGATAAAGTTGCTAAGGTGTCATATGGAAACACTTTGGAGAAATACAATGAAGAGTCATTCCCTGACACAGAAACTACTAGAGCCAACTGCTGATAATTCAAGAAGAAAAAGTTCATGTTGAGGATTAAGATCAAGTTAAGATTCAAACGCTATGGTTCTCAAACCATAAATGGCATGCACAACTAAAAAAAGGGAGAAATCTGAGTTATATCAGCAACACACAAAGCAAAAGAATCTACTTATATTATCATTTGTCTCTCTTTAGCAAGGTAAAAGCTAACCTATCCAAAGCAACAAATTCCACAGAAGGAATTTACTTTTGACAGCTATCCAATTTTTCTTAACAAGCTGACCATCTGAAAGTTCTAAACACATAAACTTACTTCGTAAGTCAAATAATTCAACTTCCAGAAGAGATGCCCTCTGTTTAACATCTTACCTACTCATTTTGACTCTCTTCCAGAAAGGCAGTTTTAAAAGCCATTAATCAAATGCCAGTTTAATGGTTTGGTGACTATAGGGTAGGCAGAGGCAATAAAACATACCAACTCATCTTGTGGGAAGACACTACCAGCTTGCTTTCATTTACTCCAGCTATCTCTACTACAGAGACTGGGGAGTGGCACAGTTTCCCTGAAGATAAAGACTGACAGCTATAGCCAATGCAATAGAAGAGAAAGGCTGTTTGAGAAAGCCCAGTTAAAAAAACAAAAGAGGTCACACTCCTCACATTAACCCACCTTTTTTTTTTCTGCACTGAATGGAGATGAAATGATGAGTTAATTGTGCACCGTTCACAGTACTGAGGGGATGGCATGAGAGGCCATCTGAAGAAGAGCCTTAGCCCTCAGCTGAACTCCAAACAATTAACAAAAATCAACCTCAGCTGCTACCTACCTACTGAATTTCTGTTACATGAAAACACTAAACCCCAGTTTAAGCCACTATAAATTTATAAATTGCAGCCTAAAGCATTCCTAGTTAATTGCAACCTAAAGCATTCCTAGTTAATGCATCTTCAGAGGGAGACTTCTAAAAAGAAGGAAATGATAAATGTGTAAAAAATAAATAAAATGAATTTACTACACTCAGGGAAAAAATTGTTCCCTCAAGGGAAAAATAACAACATAACTATGCTACAAAGCTCTCACAGTCAGAAAAAAGCAACTACCTGCATTATCACCAGACAAAGCCCTTACTCAGAATAGGGTCAGTTCTTTACCTAACATGGGAAAACCAACAAATCAAGCAATGACATAAAAGCAAAACACTTTGGAAATTAGAAAAAAAGACACAGAAGCAAAAATTAAAGAACCTATATCCTAACAGTATTTCTCCTACCATGAGAATAGTCAGCGTTTTATTGAACCTCAAATGTGTATGCAACATTCCAGCTCTTATGAGAGCGATTGAGATCATAATTCTAAAGCACTACACACTGCAGTAACTATTGTTACATGTCACACCTGCCTACCTTCTTTCTTATAGTAAGAAACTGTAAAAACATGTATTCTCTAATACCTAGGAAAAACTCCTCTTTCCTAGCTATTGGAGAGATACAATTAATTTTAATTCTGCTCAGCCTGCTATGTCTCCGATCATCACAAACTGTACACATATATTGAAATATCAGACTGTAAGCTGTAATAAGTTATGTCAATTAAAATTTTTTAACTTTTTGAAAAAATCAAAAATGTTTAGAAAAAGACAGGGGTTAACTCAATGATAGAACATTTACCTGATTCAATGCTCAGTGCCTCAAATAAAAAAGGAAAAGAAAAACATGTTTGTGTGTTTTCTTTTAACACTGAGTTACTACAGAAAACTGTATGCATTACTTTTGGAAAAATCCACTCCATAGATTACAGCAACAGGTTTCCACCAGCAACTGTCGTGCAAAGGCCTGATGACTGCATGTTTTAATGAATGAACTATGTTGGTGTCTCTGTGGAGATGCTGACTCGGGGCAGGTAATCAACAAGAGGAACACAGTGACAACCCCAGTTTCCAGTAACCTACCTCATCAGACATCAAAGTTGCGATGGCTCTACCAATCTCATGGTAAGACTTGGCTTTCCCCTTAGGACCTAAGAGAATGAACAAGAACCTAATGGAAAAAGAAAGAAACAAAAACTATAACACAAATTTCGTCAAGTTTAAAATACATAATGGTGAACATTTTTCCTTTAGTTCGGAAAAAGTTTAGGTCTAGAACTCATCTTCAAAACAAAAGTTGTGTTCTTGGTGCTCTGAAAGATACTTCTTCACACAGTTGCAAAATACAAATCATTGTTTGATTTAGCTGGAGGCAAAGGAGAATTGAGTGTGGAAACTTGAGATGCCTCTTCCTAAGCAGGAAAGTTTTGCTTTATGTACTGTATGAGTCATTCCATTTTTCTGTCTTAAATTTTCTTCTTTCTCATTTCCACTGACATCTGTAATCTTTAAAGCAAATCTGATATGCACAATAACTAGCAAGACTTAGTACATCAATAGGTTTACTGACTTTCCTGTGTCAACATACGCAGTGAAAATGGTCCTCTCTATACTTGTGAGAAATTGTTTCTACTCCAAGTGGGTGGAAATCAGAAAATACAAAATCTTCTTCAAGTAAGCTACATGCTGAGAGCCAAAGCAAGGAAAAAGAAATATGAGAGAAATTCCCAATTAAACAATATTCCCACACAAATGGTTAAGGCATTTTTGTGAGTGTCCTCATTCTCCTTTCCAAACTTGTTTTCGTAATAATGCACAAAGCACTGCTCCATATCACACAGGTTCTGAAACATCCAGCCCTTAGCTTGGTCCTGCTTATCGTGCTGAAAGAACCCTCACTCTAAGCAAAGATGAGATGCAGTCCCACTGGATGAAAGAACCTACTAAACAAATGAATAAGAAAAAGCTCAATAGAGGGTGATCTGGATAAATCCTCACCTTCATACTAACCACATCTTACCTAACATTAAGATGAGGAGAACAACATAAATGATGGTGTTATAGGCCTTTGCTGCTGTTTAAAACCTGAACATTTCATATGCATCACCCTGTTTGAACTTCCCTACAAGCTTTAACAATGAAAACTGTTCTACTACTGCTGTTTAGTTGTGAGGAGACTGAGGCTGATGGATGTAACTGATGAGCTTCATAAGTGATGGGTGTCAGGAGTCATGAGGCCCTGGGTTTCCCCCTCACACCAAAAAACAAAACCAAAAGAAGAGTAAATGAAGGACTACAGATAGTCAGGCCTAGTTACATCCTGTTGTTTTGACCACATAATCTGCCTAGTACCTGTCCAACTAATACATCAGGCCTGGGATTGGACAAAGGAAAAACATCTCAAAATAACTTCTACAAGTAACTTGGCAAGTTTTTCTATCAGGCTTAGCACTTTACTTTGACAAATTTTACTATTATTTACTTCTAAATCTTCTTTAAATTAAAAATAATTTACAAATAATATTATATAAAATGTTAGGATTTATTTTAAAATACTGTATATTGAATGTACAATCATAACTTCCTTATAAATTCAAAAAAGATAGGAAAAAAAACTAAAATTAAGTCTAAGATATTCTTATTTCCCCAGAGGAACCAGAAATTGAACTCAGGCTCTTATGCTTGCCAGCCAAGCACTTATTCTACTGAGCTATGACCTCAGCTCCCTTATCTCCCCAGCCCCCTAACCCAAAATTAAGGAAGCAAAAAAAATCTGAAAGTTTGAATACTCAGATTTTATTTGGGATAACCATAAAACCATTGAGCATTTATTTGTGTAGAATCCAGCAGTGGAGTGGAGTGGCACTCTGGCTGTTGACAGTCAGCACAGCCACTGAGTAAACTAGCAAAAGGGCCGGCACTAAGGTTCACAAGAAATCACTGTTAGAAATGCATCTTAACTTTGTAAACACTAATGTTCAATTCATTCTAGAACTGTTCTTCTGCAACACTGACCACTTGGTATACAACCATATATCTGCAAACCACAATATAAAGTGCTGCTCATAATAGTGAAGTGGATGTTTTAAAAGGGACTGATCTCTGGTTTGAGTGCATTAAAAAAAAAATAAAAAAAAAAAAAAAAGCAAGAAACATAAAATGTAGTCACTAAAGCAAGCTATAAATCTCATTAGGAAACACTAGGGGATGGCTACCTTTTCTGGTTTTACTTTCCTGTCTACACAGGGACAGCTGCCAAGAAAACAACAAGGGCACTATTGTAAGCAAAATGGGCAAGTGTAGTGCCATGAGAAACTATGCAACACCTGGGCCCTTATTGTGCTTTTGGATAATGCATTTGTTTCTTAGCTCAAATCTTTTTATTCATTGAATTAACTGAATGGGGCTATATACCTATCCTAACTATTTTGAATACACAGATACACAATGATCCTCCCTTTGTATCACCTTTTTTATTTAGTTTTGTCAAAGAAGGATATTCCATTGTCATTTAAATATTGTAGGTTTGTGAATTCAGCAAAATATTCCAATATAGTCCAGTAGTCTATAATAGCAAGGGTTATCCATAGTACTGGCAATGTTGGAACTTGTTGACTTCTTTTACAGCTCAGCCTATTAATATGGCTTTACTTTTTAAACCCCATTTTTATACTTTTCTGTTGGATGGTTAAGATCAAGATAAAGCAAGACCTGTATAACAACAAACATAACTTTTGTATGTGATAAGGTCAGTCAAGTCCCCTCAGGATTTATCCTGAAACCCTGTACCCCACTTTGTACATTGTTTGTCAATGTCAGCCATGTGAATGAGTCACAGCCATTGCTTGACCAATTTGCTGTCTGTGAAAGCCTGAGAGAAGGTTTTCTCTCCAGGTGACTCTCCTTATGCACACACTTCATCACATTTCTCTGTGGTCCCATAATCTCCTTGATCAGAAAATTGGGACACAACTGAGTAACATGATGTTACAGTATAAGTTCTCCTACATCCTGAGTCTTCACTGACCTTGAAAGGCTAGGGCCAAACTGTTGGCTGTCCTTGCAGCCCTTCTTTTTCTCTAATTTTTGGTCTTCAGAGTTAGGTTGTTAACCCTCCAGAAGAGAAGCTTATTATTACCCTATAACATATGCAAGAGGATTTAACCTAACTGTCTGAATATCAAACATGTTAGGCATAATATGGAACAGTTATTTTCCATCAAGTACTGACATGTTACACTTTAAGTCCCTACAGAATACAAAGAAAAAGAACTAAAAATATTTTTTAAATATGAATAAAAATTATATATTTTTATACAGAAATTTAGAAATCTAACCATATACAGCATTGTAGCAGGCAGCCCTGTGACATCTTTTCCTTATTGCTTTTTTCAATTTTTAGCCTTTTTTTAAACAAACATTTACTCGAGAGACAGTATGGCAATAATTGGCATATCATGACAAGAACTATATATTTAGAATACCAGAATGACAGTCATTCCAAGTATGATCCTACTATTACACATTGCTATCTTCAGTGCAGCTGTTAAGTTCATAGGTGTCAGCACATATAGTTAGTCAGAGTGAGAATCCTACCAAATAACATCCTGCTGGTGTTTCTCAGGATTATTGCCTTGCCCAGCTCATGCATATAAATGTATGGCTTTGCCCCTGTCATGTTTCCTAACTTTTCTCCTTGCCCTCTCTTCATTGTCTAATACTCAAGTTCTTCCTTTCCTTTTGATTGTGTTATACATTTCTATTTGTAACTTCTTATTTTGAATTCTTATTATACTAGGGAATCTATATGATATTTACACATGTTAAGTCTTGTTTATTTTACTTATGAGTATATCTTTAACTGGCATCCACTTAAATATAAATGCTTCAAGTTTGCCATTCTTTATAGCTGAGTAATACTCCATTGTATAAAACTACCACATCTTTTTCATCCATTCCTCAGGTGATTGGCATCTGGGTTGTTTCCAAGATTTGGCTATCACAAATTGTGTTGCTATGAATATAGATGCACATATATCACTATGATATGATGTTTTCTATCCTCCAGGAAAATTCTCAGTAGGAGGATACGTGGCTTGAATGGCATTTCCAGAACTAGATTTTTAAGTAGTCTCCATACTGATATCCATAGTGGTTGAACCAGTCTACATTCCCACCAGTGGAATAGGGTTCATTTTTCCCCACAGCCTTTACAGTATTTGTTGTTAGTTGAATTGTTTATGACAGCCATTCTTTCTGGAGTGAGATGGTACCTCAGTGTTGTTTTAGTTTGCATTTCAAGGATGGTTAGTAATGTGGAGCATTTTTTCATATATTTATTTGCTTCTTTAATTTCATGCTCTGAGAAGTGTTTGTTCATCTCGGATGTCCATTTCTGTATTGGGTCTTTAAATTTAGGGGTCCTAATGTTTTGTTTATAAATTCTAGAGAGCAGACCTTTGTCTGAGTGCTTATTAGTCAAGATTTTTTTGAAATTTGTGGATTGCCTTTTCACTTTGTTGTCAATTTCTTTTGATGTGCAAACACTTCTCAATAACAGGAGGTCCCAGTTGTTAATTCTTTCAACTTAATAATGCATTTCCTTTGCCTGCCATTTTGTATTACTTCACCGCATCTAAAGATTAACTTCGGAGTAACGTATGATATCCAAAACCTTTCCCAAACCACCCTTAGCTCTTCCTATCTCTCATTAATCCTCTAGTCATGATTCCTGCTTATGATTACGTATTATATAAACTATCAACTGAGGCTCAGTAATTACCAGTCTGATTATATGGGTCTAAGTTGCAAGACTTGTTAGTAAAAATCCTCTCTCAGTCACTAATAGTACTTAAACTTGGGTACAAGATGGATGACTCTTTCAACAGTGATTGAGTCCAAGCCTTGAATTAAATCCTAAGAGGTGAGGTGAGGTAAGGACACTTATCTTCCATGCAACATGTTGGCCTCCATTAAATAATAGCAAACAACTAAAAGTAATATACCAGTGCTGTCTATGACACATATTAGGCAAATAAACCCAATGTGAAAATTACAGGAAGAACAACCTAGATATAAAGGTATTAATCCTCTTCTTGGGAACTTTTAAAAAGCTATTCCTTTCCTAATGAAAAATCACCAAATGCCAGATAGAAACAACATGGTGACATGTTGCTAAACCTTTCACATTTCTCTAGGAACCACTCAGGAAATTCACCTTCTCATAGCAATTATCAGAGGGAATCTGATCATCCAAGTGGTAAGAAACATCACTTAATCCAAGAGCTTCATCTGTAGGAGCAGAGACCCTAAAGATGCCTCTACTCTACAAAGGACAGTGGAAATGGGACGCAGCATCAGAGAACACTGGGCATATGGAGCCACCCCTGCCTCAGACAAATTTTCACCCTTTTCCCCTTGAGGAAGCAAGGCAGTTTTAACTTCATGATTGAAGTACAGCCCGACAAACACAGCTTTTATCATGTACTGAAAACTCCTTTCACAACGAAAGCTGTGTTTTGTCAATGGACAGATGTTATTTTTAACCAGAAGCTTTTTTCTTTATTAACAAATTAGAGTAAACATCACATTTGTGTAGCTGGAAGGGCAGAGACCATGTTTACAGCTCAGAAAAAAATAATTTATGTACTAAGATCCTTTTATTCACTCATAATGAAATAAGCCAGACTTTGAATTTTTAACAGTGCCTGCTTGTTCCAAGCGTCTTCATGAGGCTCTTTTCTACTTTTGTGAGCATTCTCAAATGACTAATTATGCCTGGAAAGGATGCCTCTAGCATTCTCCATAACAAAAAGAAGTACCAGATGATGTGCTTCTGGAACCAATGGCCAGTGCTCACATTCACAAAATAATTACAGGCAGAAACAGCGTAATATCCAAAATGGAGCAGCCTTCCTAAACCACTTCATCTTCTCAGAAAGGATGTACCCCCCTTTCCTGATACATCACAGCTATTTCTAGAATACACTCAGCATGCACTGATCTCCCTTCTCCTAAATCAATAGTGAATCAAATAACCCATTTATTCCTATTTAGCAGCTTTGGGAAAATGTGGCTAAAGCTGCAGCTTCCACAATGTATTTGTGAGGTTCACAAACTACCACAATCAACCACATTGCATTTGGCTCACACGAGCTAGCAATTAGACTACTGGGCAATATAGAACTCAGCTAGTAGGGCCTCTATGGTTGTTTTTAAATGGCTCTAAAAAATAAGCACACACTATTTTTCTTAGGCAAGCAATTATTTATATATGTCTGTTATTCTAGAGTAATAAATAACCATTTAGTTTAGATATACAACTCAAAGCCAGAAAATTGTAAAGTAATCTAGAGTTTTTAATATTGTTCATGGAAGAGCCCTAAATCTTTCTATTCTCACCCTTTTGAAGTATCTCCCTATGGTCTCCCTAAAATCAAGGGTCAGAAATCTGCAGTTTATTTCCAGCACTGATCGTCAATCTTCCCTTTCCCTCCATCTTTCAAACATAAAGTGATAGTGGTAATATTTATCCCACATTTGGCTCATAAATATGAATAAGCAATAGCCTACCAAGTCCTCAAACATCATAGGCCACAGGACTTTTTGCTTTCAAATGAGTGGCATGAAGACCTACCTAGACCAATATCTGATATCTACCCTCTCAGACCTTAAAATCTTGCAGCCTTACTAATGGATCAAAAACTGTAAACAGAGAAATTTCTGAAGCTACACAAAGGACTTCTAGAATCATGCTTCTAAACTGGAGCCTGGTAGCCATTCTGCTTCTTAGGAATATTGTCATAATAATAATAATGAAATATCTTTCCACCACTTTTAGAAGGAAAGCTGATCAATGAAGATCATGCTGTCAAGTGGTCTCTATCCACTATAACAGAGCAGCACACACACATTAAACCCATCCTGGAAGGCAGACCCAGTCCTTGGCAGCAACTACCTCTCCTTGAGGCTTTTCCTTTATTGGATCTCCCAAGATGCAGCCATAGTAAATGGCCTCGAATTACTCACTACTAAAATAACTAATGTGACTTCCGACTCAGTGATTGTAGACTTTGCTGGTTTGCAGGACAGCAAATGGATAGGACTATTTCCTGGAAAAATGTTAGCATGCAAGGATATATTATTCAGATTATTGCCTTGAAATAGTTTTCTGATATTATTGAATTACATTCCTCTGAATTGCTTGGCTCTTCTTGTTAATTCAAATGATGTATTTCATCCCTAAATTAAGACCATCCTCTACGACTGAAGGGAAAAGAACAAGCTAAGCAGGAACAGGAAAAAGATGACAAGAGGGACACAAAAATGACCTGGATTTCTTACTCAATGCATATATATTCTTGTTAAACAAAAGGCCTTTTGAAAGCTTTCTTGGGGGGGGGGGGCGGTGGCTGAGGAGATAGCTCAGTAAACTAAGCACTTGCCTGGCAAGGCCAAGGTCCTGAGTTCAATATATAGCACCACAAAAACAAACAACAACAACAACAAAAAAAAAAAGGATTATACTGCTCTACAGGGAGTGAGGGTGATAATAAATAAGGTTTGTTGTTTTTTTTTTACTTGCAGTTTCTAAAGAAAAATGGTTATAAAAATGAAAAAGGGAAGGGAAATTTTCTGTAACACTCTTCAGCGTGTTTTTTTTCTTTCAAGCCCCAGTAAAGTTAGTCCAAAGAGACATAAATAAAGCCACTGGGCCTGAGCTGGCCTCCATCCCTAGCCCTGCCTGAGTCAGCAGTTTGCCAAGTGATTGCTCAGATAGAACTGTAAAGGTCCACTGGAAAGTTTTCAAGCAAAAAGCTAAGTTACAGAAAACATAAATCATGATAATTCCACTAATTGAATAAGCTATGATCATTTTTCCACTACTGTTTGTCCAAAGATTGTCCTATGCATTACTCCCATTTGTAAGTGTCTAAGAAAGGAAACAATGGGTAAACAGTGCCTGTATGATCATTAACAATGGCCTGAATTGAGAGACCCAAAGGAAATTTCTCTATCCTAATTTTCCTCCTACCCTGGCCTAAAAAACTAAGCCTAAGCCTCTTGTCACTGTTGTTTAATTATGCTCTGAATATCTGAGCTCCCCAAGGAGAATTCGTTGACCTTTCTTCACTGAAGGAAAACCAATGGGTAAGACAGAAAGAGAGAGCATCACCTTTCCTAGCCCTGAGACATAAAGAAAGCACACCCACCCCTAAAGTTCTTTCATATGGTAATTTCCTAACACTAGACTGAAGACAAGAATTCCTCTTTAAACTCTACCTCAGCACAAGTTTAAGTGAAGCATTAACTTGTTTTAAAATAACTGCAGCCAAGCCGGGCATGGTGGCTCATGCCTGTAATCCCAGCACTCGGGAGGCTGAGGCAGGAGGATTGTTGTGAGTTTGAGACCAGCCTGAGCTACAAAGTGAGCTTAAAGCCAGCCTGAACTGCATAGTGAGACCCTGTCTCAAAAAGACAAAAATAAATAAATAAATAAATAAATAAATAAATAACAATAAAATAAAATAACTGCAGCCATAAGTCAAGTTTCCTGAAACCAGGGAGCACAGCATCAAAGGAGTGAAGATGGGGGTAGCTCCAAGCTCTTCTCAGTGCCCAGAAAGTCACTGCAGCTTCCTTGCAGATACAATGGATGTTGCAAGATACTGTAACTGTAAAGTGTGTGAGTTTTGGTGTGAAGCTTTACAGATTTTTATAGATATATATCCATACAAAATGTATGCATGAACGTATGCATGAACCTAGTACCAGTTTTCTGATGAGACACAAAACAACTGTCACCACTGTACCATTTTCTATGGACAGACTTACTTCATCTCTTAGATATGGATACTACAGCTTATAAGTTAAGACACATCTATAAATACTAAATAGAATAAGTCATAAGAGTACACTCCCCCATAAATTGCATTCAGACTTAATTATTTCCATCAGTGCTCAAAGATACGTCTTTGATGTCTCCTCAAATTGTTGATGCTCTGGCCTACAGGGAAGGTCCCCCGCCCCATGCACACATCACAGCCTCAGCAGTGGGAGAAGCTTACCTTGTTGGTACAGGGACCTCAGTCAGGGCACCCAGCATGACAGCCTGCTGCAGCCGCACAAAGGCAATGAAAGGGGCGTCCAAGAAGTCAACTTCCCCAACGAGCACGTTAGAAGCTTCTGCATCACGTGGCAGCTTTTTCATGAACTTATTCTTCAACTGCATGAGAAAAGCCAAGAAAACACCATATGTATCACTCGTAGAAGAGTCTCTAGGGGTCTTCACACAACAGTTGCTAGCTGGCCATATTTACACCATGTTTAAACACTGTATTAATGTAAGCTTCTAGCTTTGCCTTGGATTAAAAAAAAAAACTGAGGATGACCTAACATAGTTTATATATAATACAATGTGTAATATAACTCCATCCACAGTTTATAACTTAGTCAATGAAGTTGCCACTAAGAGCCTGGTAATGATGCAAGCCAGAGGAACACAGGATAGACACTTGCCTTGCCTGAGCCCATGTTTTCACAGCAGGGGAATAAAACATGATTGAAAATAATGATAGATAACATGCAGAAGAAATAAAGCACATCAGAGGGCACCAACTTCACACATGGCAGGCAGGGGAGGCCTCTGAATAAATACATTGATTAGCCACCATGGAGAGCTGGCAAGAGCATTTTAGACAGAGAACACTAAGTGTGGAGCATCTGGACAGGCTGGAGGCTGCAAGCGGAAGAGCGACTAGTCAGTGGTGATAGAGAAGAAATAGCCAATGTAGCTGCAGGGTGAAGGAAAGCCAGACCACTGTGCCTTCGAGGATGGTTAAGGACTCAGAAGTTTTAGTAAGGAGTTGCCTAGCAAAAGTACTAGTGGAAGATGGAAGAGGAAGATAGTTTGGGAGACTTTACCATGTAACCAGTCTTCAAGGCCATGGGACAGCAGCACAATCCTGAGTGTGAGTGTACCACAAGGAGGAGAGATCTGTACTCTGGGCCACTCTGCCTCTCATAGGAGAAGGAGACAACACTAGGAGGAGACTCTGGGAAGAGCAGCACAGGCAGAGGGCAGAGGGAAGAGAAAAAATAGGACTTTACAACTGTCAGGCTAAAAGGGCCTGAGGGGAAAGTGTGCCACCCAAGTCTGAGGCCACTGGAAATAAGATGAAAACTAGAAATAGATGGGTAATACTGGCAAGATGGCAATATTACCAGTGTTACCCATGGATTGGAACCAGGCTGGCATAGAGGACACCAGGGCACACAGACTTGGGTGTGCCATGTAAGTGAACATGGAGAGAGTTTATGACTGAGAAACACTGCTACCTAGAGAGAACAGATATTGGAGGGCAGGGGAGAAAGGCACAAAACTGGAGGCTTAAGCTGGGCACTACAACACTTTGTTAAAGAGAATGATCCAGTAGAAAGATTAACATTCCCCCAAGAAATAAGGATCAATGTTCAAAGTAGTTCAGTCAACCTTGAACTACTGGGAAGACATGATGCCCACAGCATTGACGAAGGATTAGCTTCAGGCAGAAGCTGTCATCTCTGTGTTCAAAGGTAAGGTGGAGAGGTGTTCAGCTAAGGACATGGACTTTGTTTTAGGCAGTTTTCTTGGAGTGAAGACTGCATATCACAGCTAAGTGGAGGACTTATCCTATAAGCCTTAGTCTTTCAACCAAATCAAACAAAATATTTCAGTAATCATGAAAGGTGTTATGGTTTGTGTCTAGTTGTCCCTCCGAAGCCTCCTGCAATCTTGGGGCAGCTTCTGAAACTTGTGATTGATTCTTGATCCAAAGCTGGGATTGCAAGCGTGTGTGCTCTACTCTGGCCCTGAGGTGGTCAATATAAGGAGGAGAAAGAGGCTAGCCAGCTGCCCGAGCTGCTGCCACCCCTGCACTCTTAGTCCACCACCCACATGAGTGGTTGCACTATGCTACATGCCATTATGCCTTGGAGCCAGCTGAGTATGGACTGTACTCTCCACTGACTGTGAGCTAAATGAACCTTTCTTCCCTTCATTTTGGGTGTCAAGTATTTGCGCCAGTAATGAGTGAAAAGTAACTAAGATAGAATGATAAATAATTTTGTATAAGACATTATTATTATGAATTAATTATTTGTCTATTTACTTTCTTGGTACCAGAGATTGAACTCAGCTTGCCATGGAGGTGCTTATATTGCTAAGCTATCTCCCAGCCCTGTAAAACCATATTAAAACAGAGATTTCTGATACATACTTATCATTTAATATGAATGTCCCACCCATCAAGTCAAAAGTACCAGTGAGCTTAGTATTTTCTGCATATATTACAGCTAAAATGGGAAGTGGCAGGCCTGTCACAATTTCTTCCATTAATAAGAGGTTATGCCAACATGTCACTTTGAGCTTTTACTGGAGAGACCCCAAATCTCCATTACCGTCAGGAATATTTATATGATTGTTTCTTTAACCTGGTACTTCAGAAAAGAAGACTCTATGACAAAAAGCAAGAAAGTTAAGGCTAAGAATTTAGTGAATGTGGGCTGGCCAGATAGCTCAGGGATTAAAGCACCTGCTTAGGAGACACAGAGACCGAGGTTTGATCCCCCATGTGCTTTAGCAGCTCTGCCCTCGGGGTGCACTGAGATAGCAATTGATACTGAGTGTAATGGGGTGCGTCTGTAGTCTCAGTACTTGGGAGGCTAAAACAGGAGGATCACTACAAGTCCAATCTGTGTACTGAAACCCTGTAGACCCTATACTAAAATACAGAAAGAAAGAAAAAGAATTTAACAGATGCCAGTTAGACAAAGGCATGACCACTTCTAAGTGGTATGGAATTTTCCACAATTTGCATCATCAAATCCTCTGATAAATGCTGATATTTTGATTTTTAACTGTTGCTTTTCAGAAAATAGACATAGTTATATAGGAAGGATCTAAAAATCATAAATTGCCAAAACTATTGTGATCATATAAGGAGCTGCACAGGGGAAGAATTAGCGTAAGGTCATGTGGTCAGACATATGCAAAATGAAATTCCTCAAATTTTCTCCCAACACAAAGCATGAAAGTGTGATAATCTCATGTTACTCCCTCTTTGCTCCAGCACACTCCTTGCTCCAGTTAGGCAAATAATCTGACTATAATCCTGTTCTGTTTCATGTACTGAATTGTCGTATCCTCACTTTCCTATCTTTTTTCGATTTTTACCTTTCCAAACATCCTTAAAGATATTCAGCCACCTCCACTCACTTCCTTAGAAAGTTTAGCAAGGCTCAATTCTCAATCAAATCTTAATTATTTTCCCCAGGTTTAATGAGGTGAAAGCAGCTTATACTAAATAAGCAGAATATTCCAGTTGGTTACATACCTCACCAAATGTCTTCCTAGCACTTTACAGAAATAATAGTACAAATGGTGTAAAATCAGGAGTGTATTTTGTAGCATATTCAAATTTTGTTAATAATTTTGTAAACAAATAACAATGAAACAGTTTCAAAACCAGTTACTAGGACACTTTCAATAACAAATACATTGCTTATTGTTGCTTTAGTGGCTATTCACTGTACAATATGCAGCCATAATATCATCTTCACAGACACTATTACAACAAATCTTTTAATTCATTGAATTAAGAGAATGTGGCTATATATCTATCCTAACTATTTTGAATATACACACACAAATAGCGATTCATTTGTATCCCTTTTTTGATTGGTTTTTTCAAAGAAGGGTATTCCACTGATATTTAAATTTTTTAGGTGCTTGAATTCAACAAAATATTCTAATATAGTTCAGTGGTCTGTAATAGTACTGGGTTATCCATAGGACTGGCAATGTCAGAAGTTGTAGATTTGAGCCTTTTACTGCTCAGACTATTAATATGGCTTTACTTTTTTTTTAATGGCTTTACCTTTTATACCTTGTTGTTATATTTTACTGCTGGATGGTTCAGATCAAGATAAAGCAAGACCAATATAACAAGAAATATAAATTTTGTATCCAATAATGTCAGTCAAATCCCCTCAGGATTTGTCCTGAATCCCTGTACCCCACTTTGTAGATTGTTTGTCAATGTCAGCCATGTGAATGAATCACAGTCCTTGCTTGACCAATTTGATCTCTGTGAAAGCCTGAGAGAAGGTTTTCTCTCCAGGTGACTCTCCTTAGGCACACTCTACATCATTGATCACATTCCTCTGTGGCCCCATAATCTCCTTGATCAGAAAATTTGGGACAACTGAGTTACATGATGTTACAGTACAGGTTCTCCTATGTCCTGTGTCCTCACTGACCTTGAAAGGGTAGGGCCAAAATATTGGCTATCCTTGCAGCCCTTCTGTTTCTCTAATTTTTGGTCTGCAAACTTAGGCTGTTAATCCTCCTGAAGAAAAGCTTATTATTACCCTACAACATACACAGGTGGGTTTACCCTATCTGTCTGAATATAAAACATCTTAGGCATGACATGGAACACATATTTTCCATCAAATATTGATATGTTAAACTTTAACTCCCTACAGAATAGGGAGAAATTAAAAAAAACAAAAAATGTTTAAAAATATATGAATAAACAATTACATATTTTTACACATAGATTTAGAAATGTAACCATATACAGCACTGTTGCAGGACAGTCCTGTGACATTTTTTCTTCTTGTCTCTTTTTTTTTTTCATTTTTTACCCTTTTTTTAAAAAACAAACATTTACTTGAGAGACAGTATGGCAATAATTGGTATGTCATGAAAAACAGTACATATTTAGAAGACTGGAATGACAGACATTGCAAGAATGACCCTACTATTTCACATTGCTATCTTCAAGGCAGTCGCTTTGTTCAGAGGTATCAGCATATATAGTTTTTCAGAGTGAGAATCCTATGAATTAACTTCCAGTTTAAAAAACCTGCTGATGACCTACAGTATTTAAATGCCAATAGAATACCCATCTCTGACAGGACTAAACAAAAAAGAGGGGGATAAAAAGGAAGAAACATTTTGTATTTGCATATACAGAACAGTTAGGATATACAGCTACTTTCACTTAATTCTATGAGAACAAAGATTTGTACTAATATTGTTTGGACAGGATATCCTGTCTGCTTCTTGTACTATGGATAACCACTAAGAAGATGACAAGGTAAAATGTATTAACTACTGCAAATGTACTATTAATCAGCTTTGAAAATAAACAAACAAATAAATAAATAACCTGCTGATGTTTCTCAGGATCATTGCCTTACCCATCTTATGCATATAAATGTATGGCTTTACCCTGTCATATTTCCAAGCTTTTCTCCTAGCCATCTCTTCATTGTCTAATCCTCAAGTTCTCACTTTCCTTTTGATTGTGTTATGTATTTCTATTTGTATTTCTTCTTTTGAGTTCTTATACTAGGGAGACTACATGATATTTACACATGTGGGTCTGATTTATTTCACTGATGAATATATCTTAAATGGCATCCATTTAAATATAAATATAAGTTTATCATTCTTTATAGTCAAGTAATACTCCATTGTATAAAAGTACCACATATTTTTCATCCATTCTTCATGTGATGGGCATCTTGTTTCAAGCATTTGGCTATCAAAAATTGTGTTGCTATGAACATAGGTGTACATATGTCATTATGATATGACCTTTGCTGTTCCTCCAGGAAAATTCCCAGTAGGGGATAGCTGGCTTGAATGGGATTTCCAGTCCTGGTCTTTTAAGGAGTCTCCACACTGATTTCCATAGTGGTTGCACCAGTCTACATTCCGACCAGCAGTGAAAGGTTCCTTTTCTCCCACAGCCTCTACAAAATTTGTTGTCAGTTGATTTGTTTATGGTAGCCATTTTTTCTGGGGTGAGATGATATCTCAGTGTTGTGTTAGTTTTCATTTCACAGGTGGCTAGAGATGTGGACCATCTTTTCATATACTTATTGACTTTTCTAATTCCATCCTCTGAGAAGTAGATGTACATTTCTGTATTGCATCTTTAAGTTTAGGGGCCTTAATGGGTTTTAGTTCTTTATAAATTCTGGAGAGCAGACTTTTGTCTGACTGCTTATTAGTTAACATTTTTTTTTCCAAATTTGTGGGTTGTCTTTTCATTTATTAGGTAATTTTTTTTGACGTGCGAAATCGTCTGAAAAAGAGGAAGTCCTGGTTGTTAATTCTTTCAAGCATTACCTATGTGATTTAATTTTTGTTCATGAACTCTTTGACTACCCCTACCACTTCATGAGCTCCTCCTACTTCCTCTTCCAGGAAATTTAGTTTTTCTGTTTTAATGTTTAGATCATTGTCCGCTGTGACTTTAGCTTAGTGCATAGTGATAGCCTGGGTCAAGTTTTAATTTTCGGCATTTAGAGTGCCAATTTTTGCAGCACAATTTGTGTAAGAAGCTATCTTTCTTTCAGTGAGCTTGTTTGGCCACTCTGTTATAGATCACGGGGCTCAGTCTGCTTATAGAGGCCTCTGCATCTTATAGTCTATCCTCATTGATGCTCAGGTCTATTTCGTTGCCAATACCATGCTGATTTTATCACAGTAGCTTTGTTATATAATTTCAAGTCAGGAACTGTAATGCCTACTGCCTTGTCTTTGTTACCCAGGATTACCTTCAGTATTCAATGTCTTTTGTGGTTCCAAATAAACTTTAGGAATGATTACTTTAGGTCCGTGGGTATGTTGGTGGCAGTTTGGTAGGGATTGCATTAAATGTGTACAGCAATTTTGGGAGTATGGCCATCTTCACAATGTTGGCTTTTCCTATCCAGGAGCATAGTATATCTTTCCATTTTCTGAAGTCCTCTATGATCTCTTTTATTCAAAATAATGCAATTTTCCTTAAAAAGGTCTTGGACTTCTTTAGCTAGATGAATTTCAAAGTATTTCATTTTCCACAGTGCTACTGTAAAAGGTATTCTTTCTCTAATTTCCCTCTCAGTGTTTTTTTATCTGTGTAGAGGAATGTTATTGACTTTTGGGTACTGACTTTGTGTCCTGCTATGCTACTGAATTTGTGTATTAATTCCAGTAGCTTCTTGGTGGAGTTATTTGGATCTTCCAAATAAAGTATCATATTGTCTGCAAAGAATAATAATTTACCTTCTTTTTCACCTGTTGTTATTCCCTTTATTTCTCTCTTGTCTCATGGCTCTAGCTAATAATTCCAGAATTATATTGAATAGGAGGAGTGATTCTGCAGGACTTTAAACATGAATGAGTATTGTACATTATAAAAAATCTTTGTGCATCAATTCAGATTATCATATGATTTTTAGATTTGGCTAATTCACATAGTGGACTACATTTATACATTTGCATATAATGAACCATCCTTGCATCCCTAGGATGAATCCTGCCTGGTCATGGGGTAGAATCTTTTTTGATGAGTTGCTATATTCTATTTGCTAGAATTTTAATGAGGATTTTTGCATCTATGTTCATGAGGGAGATTGGCCTATAGTTCTCTTTGTTAGTTGCATCATTCCCTGCTTTTGGTATCATCATAATGTTTTTGGTATCAGAGGATATCCTTGTCTGATAGCAGATCTGAGAGTAAAAAATTTGGTTTTTTCCCATTTAGAATTATGTTAGCCATTGGGTTGTCATAGATGGCTTTATCAGATTGAGCTAGAGGCCATCTACTCCAAATTTCTGTAGGACTTTGAACATATGAATGAGTGTTGGACTTTGTCAAAAGCTTTTTCTGCATCAATTTAGATGATCATGTGGTTTTACAATTCACTCTATTGATATAGTGTATTACATTTATATATTTGCATATATTGAATCATCCTTGCATCCCTGTGATGAATCATACCTGGTCATGATGTATAGTGTTATTGATGATTTGCTGTATTCTATTTGTTAGGATTTTATTGAGGGGTTTTGCATCTATGTTCGTGGGGGGAGACTGGCATATAGTTGTCTTTTTTAGTTGTGTCTTTCCCTGGTTTCAGTATCAGTATAATACTTGCCTCCAGGAATGATTCTGGGAGAACTGTTTCCTTTTCAATTTCCTTGAAGAGTTTGAGGAGTATAGGGCATATATCTTCCCTAAGTTTCTTATATAATTCAGCTGTGAATCCATCAGGACCCGGACTTTTCTTTGTCGGTAGGTTTTTTACTACATGCCATCTTTAATTGGCTGTCATTGAGTTATGGAGAGTTATTACATCTTCTTGATTCAGTTTTGGTAATTTGTACCTTTCAAGGAATCTGTCCATTTCTTCTGTGTCTTTTATCATGTGGTAGTAAAGGTTCTCAAAGTAGCTATATTGACAATCTTATGAATTTGTACTGGGTTTGTGGTGGTTACAGTTTTCATTCCTCATTGCTTGAATTTGATTTTTTTCTTTCCTCTTTTTGATGAGGTTACCTATTGGCTTATCGATATTATTTAATCTGTCAAAGAACCACCTTTTTGATTCACTAATTCTTTGAAGTGTTTTCTTCATCTAAATTGAGTTCATTTCTGCTCTAATTTTTATGATTTCTTCTGTTCTTTGGTTCTACGTTTGGTTTGCTCTTCCCTTTCTAGTTGTTAGAGGTGCAGCATTTGGGTGTTTATTTCTTCCTGTTCTGTTTTCCTAATGAGTGAGTTCACAGCTATAAATTTCCCTCTGAGAACTGCTTTCATTGCATCCCATAAATTCCAATATGTTGTGGTTGAATTTTCATTGAATTGTAGATATTTTTTAATTTAGAGGGTTTTTTTTTTGTTTCTTTTGTCATTTATTTCCAGTTTCATTGCACTGTGATAAGATAATATGCATGAGATAATTTCTGTTTTCTTACATTTACTTAAGCATGACCTATGGATCAGTATGTGGTCTATTTTAGAAATCACCCATGTGCAGCTGAAAAAAATGTGTATTCAGCTGTGTTTGGGTGGAACACTCTGTGTATGTCCATAACTTGATTTGTTTCAAGCTTTTGTTCAGTTCTGCTACTTCTTTGATAATTTTTTATCTGCTTCACCTATCTTTTTGGGATAAGGATGTGTTAAGGACTCCTGTTTAGATTGTGGTATTGAACATTAGATCACTCATGTCCATTCGGATTTGTTCTATATAGTTGGATGCGACCATGTTTCTTGCATACACATTCATTATTCTTACCTCTTCTTCTTGAGTTTTTCCCCTAACCAGTATATAGTGGCCTTCTTTATTTCACTTGATCATTCTTGCTTTGAGGTGGAGACTATCTGATAACAGGATTGCTACCCCTGATTTTTTCTGATGTGCAGGGGCATGTAGTATTGTTTTCCGTCCTCTGACTTTCAGCCTATGAATTTCTTTATGAGTTAACTGTGTTTCTTCTTGAAGTTTGTTTCCTAATCCACTGTGCCAGGCTATTTCTCTTAATTGGTGAATTGAGCCCATTTATATTGATGGTTATAATTGAGATGTATTGACTTAAGCTTAACATGTTATTTAACTGCTGTTGTTTACTCCTTTTTGTCCTGCGTTACATAGTTTCCTCTATTTTGGGCATTCCTTCTGTTCTCATTGGTGGAGATCTGATCATTTTGGTTCCTCTCTAGAACATTATTCAGTAGTCTGTGTAGGGTTGGCTTTGTCGTCATGAAATTCTTTAGTTCTTCTTGGTCATGGAAGTATTTTACTTCCCCATCATACTTGAAAGACAGTTTGGCAGGGTCCAACAGTCTGGGCTGGAATTTATTTTCAAATAAGACTTGAAGTACTCTGCTCCATGCTCTTCTTGCCTTCGTGGTTTGTGAAGAGAAGTCAGCAGTAATTCTGATGGGTTTTCCTTTGAATATGATCTGCTTCTTTTCTCTAGCAGCTTTTACTGTAATATTCTTGGGCTGGATTTCTGGGATCTTGACATCTATATCTAGGTGTGTTTTTAATTGAGTTGATTTTACTTGGCATTCTGTATGATTCAGTTACCTGAATGTCAGATTGTTTCCTCACATTTGGGAAGTTTTCTCCTATTACTTCTGTCCATATTTTTAAATGTCATTTGTATTGACTCTTTCTCATTGATGCCTATTAGTCTCACATTGCTCATCTTTGCATCATTTTTAAAGTGATGAATTATTTTTTCCTGCATCCTAGTTTTATTAAAAAGATCTTTTCTTCCCTTTTCACTAGCTGAATCGTCTTCAAGACATGTAACTCTGCCTTAACCATTTCACTCAAATGGTTTTTCAAGCTTGTGATTGAGGTTTTAAGTTTCTCTGTATCTTTTTGACTCTGCTTCATGTGACCCCATTCTTTCCTATATTGCTTATCAAGGAATCTATCATTTTTCTAATCTGCTCTATTTTTTAATCAATATCTTCTTTAGAAGCAGTTGTTAATTCTTTTACTGCAGTTTTTTTCAGATTGGCTTTCCCCCTTATGTTTCTGCAGTTGATTCTTTACTTCACATGCTATGAATTTAGAGTTTTCTTTTTTTATTTCAGAAATTAATTCTGCTCTGAGTTTCTCTATAATTTCTGCTGTTGCTTATTTACTTCCAACAGTTGATGTATTTCAGCTAATTTACTTCTTTTTTTTTTTTTTTTTTTTTTTTTTTTTTTTTTTTTTTTTTTTTTTTTTTTTTTTTTTTTTTTTTTTTTTTTTTTTTTTTTTTTTTTTTTTTTTTTTTTTTTTTTTTTTTTTTTTTTTTTTTTTTTTTTTTTTTTTTTTTTTTTTTTTTTTTTTTTTTTTTTTTTTTTT
>PVKA01002984.1:0-60581 GCA_004027165.1 Ctenomys sociabilis | reverse complement strand
TCAGCTAATTTACTTCTGATGTTATTAATTTATATATTTCACCATAAGTCCTCTGCATTTGTTCTGGGTGGGCATTGTGATTCCTCCATATGATTCTGCATTTGATTCTTTGTTTCAGGTGATATTAATTCAGAGATTTCTTTTTTATTTCCAATTTGAGTTCCTCTATATCTTTCTGCTGTTGTTTATTTCAGACACTATTGCTCCATTGATTTCAGCTGTGTAATGTGCTAGTGTCCTCTGCACTTGTTCTGGGTGGACTTGGGGCCTGAGATTGCATTTTTCTACTTCTCTTTGTCGTTTTGTAAAGCACTATGTTCTGACCTTTGTTGTAGAGCTTTGGTGTAGTTATAACCTTAGCTCCTACTGAAATTCCGGTGTAGATCTAGAAAGGTTGAATTTATCCAGTTGTGCCTGGCTTGGGTCTGGCTGCCATGCTCAGCTCCTTCCTTTGCATCCATTGGGAGTGAACCTGCTGTGCCCCTCCGGCAAGACGTTCTGCTCCAGGACTAGCTGGGTGGCTGTGTCCCCTACTCTCTCTGCAAGGAATACAGCTGCAGAGTTTCAACCAAGGCCTGTATGTGAGGCCTGAACTGAATCTGAAGTGGACAAGGGGGCTAAGAAGTGGGAAGCTCTCCCACACACTCTGCTCCACGCTCTTCTTGCCTTCATGGTTTATGAAGAGAAATTGGCCGTTATTCTGATGAGTTTTCCTTTAAATGTGATCTGTTCCATTTCTGTATTGGCTTTCAGTATATTGTTCTTCTGCTGGATTTCTGGGATCTTGACTATTATACGTTTTGGTATATTTTTAATTGGGTCGAAGTTGTTTGGAGTTCTGCATGCTTTGGTTACCTGAATGCCAGGTTGTTTCCTCATATTTGGGAAGTTCTCCAGTATTATTTCTGCCCATATTCTTTTTATATCATTTGTATTGACTCTTTCTCATTGATGCCTATTAGTCTCACAGTGGTCATCTTTGCATCATCTTGCAGGTGATGAATTATTTTTCCTGCATTGTAGTTGTTTTTAAGACATCTTTCATTACCTTTTCACTAGCTGTGACAGCGTCTTCAAGATCTGAAACTCTGTCTTCACTTTCGCTAAAACCATTTTGCAAGCTTGTGATTGAGATTTTTAAGTTCTTCTGTATCTCTTTGACTGTGCTTCATGTAGTCTATTTCTTTCCTGTATTGCTCATTCAAGGTATCTATTGCTTTTCTAATTTCCTCTATTTTTTTAATCAGTATCTTTTTGAGAAGCAGTTATTAATTCTCTTATTTCAGTGGTTATTTCTGATCTGCTTTTACCTATATATTTCTGCATTTGATTCTATGCTTCAGACGCTATTAATTCAGAGATTTTTTATTTCAGCAATTAATTCTGATCTGAGTTCCTCTATACATTTCTGCTGTCATTTCCTTACTTCAGACACTATTAATTCAGATTTTTTTTTATTACAAAGATTACTTCTGATCTGAGTTCCTCCATATCTTTCTGTTGTTGTTTCTTTACTTCAAACGCTATTAATTCAGACATTTCAGCTTTGCTAGTTTCCTCTTCACTCATTCTGGGTGGGTTCAGGACCTGAGAGTGCATTTTGCTCCTTCTCTTTGTCATTTGGTATAGCCCTGTCCTCTGACCCTTGTTGTAGAGCTTTGGTGCAGTTATAATCTTAGCACCTATTAAAATTTGGGTGCAGGTCTACTAAATTTGAGTTCATCCAGTTGTGCCTGGCTTGGGTCTGGTTACTATGCTCAGCTCCTTCCTGCTGCAGTCCTTGGAGGTGAACCTGCTGTGGCATCTGGTAAGATGTTCTGCTCCTGGATTAGGTGGGTGGTTTTGACCCCTAGTCTCTCAGCAGGGACTTCAGCTGCAGAATTTAAACTCCAGCCTGTTCACCAGGACTGGGCTGGGCCTGGAGGGGTCCAGAGAGCACAGGAGAGTGCAGAAGCTCTCCCACACACTCACTGCACCTGGGCCTGGGTGGGTTGGAGAGGTCCCGAGAGCGGGTGGAAGTTCTCGCTCACAAGGCAGGCTTGGGCTGGCTCTGGAAGGGTAGAGGGGTCCCGATAGTGTGGTGAAAGGTCTCACTCATGATGCGGGCCTGGGCTTGATTTGGAGAGGTTCAGTGGACACAGAGGAGTGGAGAAGCTCTCCCACACACTCATAAGGCCTGGACTTGGGCGGGTCTAGAGGGATCCCAAGAGTGTGCAGGAAGTTCTCATTCACAGGGCAGGCTTGGGCTTCGTCCAGAGAGATCCATCGGGTGCAGAGGAGTGGAGAACTTCTCCCACACACTCGCAGGTCTTGGGCTTGGGCAGGTCTGAGGAGTGTATTTTTAAGGCTAAAAAATACAAACTAATTTCTATATGTTTTGAAGCAAACTGTCAAGGTATATTTTTATAGTGTAGTGTATTTCAAACTTTGTGGAATCTAGTGTTTGAAGAGAAACTAATGCATCTTCTGCAGTGTAAGCATTCAGGGCCTATCTCCCACTGTCCACAATAGCAAAAAACTGAGATCAGTCAGCCCCTAAAGTGAAAACAAGAAAAGCAGGAGAAGAAAATGGAAAGTGAGAGGTACAGAGCCCCCACCCCAGTCTCTGACAGCTTAAAGCATAACTAAGAATTCTTATATAAACCACCAAATCTCTTTTGGGGGCTAAATCAATTTGAAGTGAATTTCTTCTCACTGCAGAACATAGGTACCAAAGCATACTTATCAAGCAGATTTGGGTAACACAAAGCATATTCGTTAGGCTTTCTACCCTGTAGACATTTGAGCCTTTAGTATGCTTTTGTGCCTGTGTTGCAATATCTCCTACTTGGTGAGGAGACACATTATGGCAAGAAATCAGATGAGAAAATGATGCTTTCGATATAAATTTTCTCATCTTTCATTAACCTCAACTCCATGTATTTCCTTCAAAATGCATGGATGGCAACTATATTCACGTTTTGGTTGTAGACTGTGGAGAAAAAGACACATCCTATGCTCTTGAAATTTACAGTCTATTGGAGAAGAGGAAAATATAGAAATGCATGTAATAAGAGGAGAAATACAAATGTCACAAAAGGCATATTTTGCAAGAGAGGTCACAGAAAACAGCCATACATGTGTCACAGAACTAAAAGGAGGCTCTCCCCTAAGTCAAGTTTTAAAATCTCCTCCATAATTCTAGCTTATCAAATACCAGTTCATGCATGTCATCTTTTTAAGGAACTCAATAGTATCTGCTAAATGAATGACTGAAATACAGAAAACATTGCTGACATTACAAAATAAAGTATGAACAATAATAAAATACTCAGAAAAAAATATTAACACTCAAAGAGTAAGGTAAAGCACAGACTCAGGAATTATAACCAACAATAAAAGATAATGAAAACAAGGACAGAGTCTAAGCCTTTTGAATCATACTAAAAAATTCACCCAATAATCATCTGGGTTGCATCCCACAGGTTGATAATCTGTTTTCACAGATCAGTCTTGGGGTGCTAAAAATGGGAATCACTACAAGTCCAATCTATGCAGTGAGACCCTGTAGACACTGTACTAAACAAACAAACAAACAAACAAACTGTATAAGTAATGGGAATAGCTTAAAAAAATATAAAAGCAGCTTCCATATTTTAGGCATTTCCATACAGGGCATACCACAGTGTGACTGCTAAACAATCTCAACTAGTCACTGCAGCCCCTTGATTAGCATTCTGATATCCTGGCTCTCGACCATTCTCTCCAACTGCCTAGTAAGTCTGAGAGCACTGCCTCCTAAGTAGGGCCAAGGAATCATATTCATCCAATCCTTGGCAAGTATTTAAATTATTTCTCCTTTATTCTACCATTATTACTACATTAAAATAATTGCATGTATAGCATTTTTCTAAACAAAAGCAATGATATTTAAATATTATCTAAGCAAGTATATTTTCTAATTTTTACAAGGTTTGCATCACAGCTACCTCCCTTTATGGTTTCTATTCCTCTCTATGAGAGAAAACATCTATCTATACTTACTTCCAATTTACCAGCCTCCTGCCCATATACTAACATCTACCTCTTGTCTTTTTTAAAAAAGAACAAAGAAATTATTCTTTTGTAAATGTATTTAGTACAGCGTCTACAGAGTCTCACTACACAGATCAGACTTGTAGTGTCCTCCTGTTGTCAGCCCTCCAACCACTGGGATTATGGGCTTAAACCACCAGGTCCAGTCTAAAGAAATCATTTTTGAAGGTCTTCTTGATTTTCTTTCCTCAATTTAGTGATGTTCTTTCCCTTGCCTTTTTCTTCTTATTAGCTCATTTTCTTCGTCATTTAATGGGACTTATTGTCTAATGGGAGGGTTGTGGTGCAGTTGCTTTTTCTTGCAGCATGACAGTTGAATGACATGTTCATTCACAGGGATAGTCCAGAGACTCAACTTATTTTATAGGCTCTGGTATATTTCTGTATCAGAATAATTTTCTGAGTCTATGAACTCAGGATTTCTATTCCGCATGGCTGGATGTAGGCCTGGGGCTCTATATTCAGTGAATACAAAAGGACTGAAATCCAGCTCGCAGGCTGCTCAGTTCCCCATCCAGCATTTAGCAGGCCTGCTCCAGTATTAATTTAGCTAAAAGCAAAGCAAATAATCCATTAAGAAAAACAACATCACTCATAGCATTAAATTATCTCTAGTCCATATATATTACATCTGAAATTCAATTATAAATTGCCAAGCAAGGGCCAGCCGAAAAGCTCAGCAGATTGAAGCACCTGCAAGCAGGTGCAGGGGCCAGGAGTTCAATACCCAGGACTGCTGTGTGGGCCCCGCCTCTGGGGCATGCTGAGACCGCAACTGAGACTGGGTGTGGTGGCACACACTTATAATCTTAGCTCTTGGAAGGCTATAAACAGACAGATCACTACGAGTCCGATGTAGTAGTGAGACCCTGAACACCCTGTAAACCTTTCCTGAAAGTTAAATAAATAAATAATAAAAATATAAAAAGAAATTACCAAGCATATCAGTAAGCAAAATAATACAGATAAAAATTAATAATAATAAAGGAGGGCTGGGGAGATGGCTTAGGGGTCTAAGCATCTGCCTGGTGCGCGCAAGGATCCAGATTGAGTCCCGGTACCACATGCCATGCTGGCCCCAGGCTCCAAGCCAGCCACTAAAACTGGGCATGGTGGCACACACCTATAACCCCATTGCTGGGGAGGATGAGACAGAGGGATCACCATGAGTGAGACTTTGAACCAAATAAGTAAATAAGTAAATAAATGATTTTTAAAAACAAAAAAAAATAATAATAAAGAAGAGCTACACATTGCAGTTATCAGACACAGATGTTGAGGCAACTTCATAAAATTTTTAAAATATTAATTACAAAAGTTACAGAATTTCAATAGTTTGGAAACAGAAAAGTTGTCCTAGGGATTGAAATGTGATTAGTGAATTCTTAAAGTTGATTTTACTCATAATCCAAAAACAATGCATATCAAATAGTGGAATACAACCAACTGTGTGAAAATTTATGGCCCTAACAAACTTTATAAAAAGGAAAAACACTAAAGGTTAATAGTCTGAATATACACTGGAGAAAATAAGAATAAAGTAGTAAATGTAACCCAAAAAAGGCAAAATAAAATAAATAATAAAAATGAAACAGTAAATTAATGAAATTGAAAACAATGTACAATGGTTGTCATGCTCCAGTTCACAATCTATAGCACTGGTTCATATGAGCTCCTATGATAAAAGGCCTGAGCCTGAGTAACTTACAAAGAACAGAAATTAAACACACTTCTGGAAACTAGGAAACCCAGGGTCAAAGCATCTGCATCTGGAGAGGGCTGCTCTCTGCTTCAAAGACTGCATTTTGAATACTGCATTGAGAACTTTAAGAGGGCTAGAAGCAAAATAGGTTCATACTGAGCCTGAGCTTTGTAGTTGGAATCCAAACTTGAATCATGGATTTTCCTTCTTTTACACAAAGAAAGGCTAGAAAATAGATTTCAATGAGACTTACTATCCCAATATCTGGCTCAGAGATAGTAGAGATTGTATCTAAGAATTTGATTAGTTTGAACTATCCCCCTACTCTTCTAGCCATAAAGCAGGAGGGAAACTGAAATTGTGGGGAGAATGAAAGAAGGAGGGATTTTTAACTAACCATGGAAGTCAACTCTAGGCAAAGTCTCCAGGAAGCTGAATCTCCAAGCCCCACAGTTTGGCTCTGTAGATATGCTTCTAATAGATAGAAGTCTTAGTAGATTAAGTTCTTGATAGTTCAAATCTGTTTCAAAATTCTTTGTGAGATTAGTTTGCAGAAGTCAATATTTGATGGCCAGCTTCATCTTGGCCCTGTTGGATGCCAACTATAGCTCTGCCTTTCTTTGTATCTTATTAAATATTTGTGTGTGTGTGTGTGTGTGTGTGTGTGTGTGTGTGTGTGTGTGTGCGCGCGTGGGCCCTAGCATTCTGTTCCTAAGCCTAATCTCTTTGTTGTAAAGTACGTGGTTATCTACCTAGGAAACAGACAAAGGAAAAAAAATGAGCATCTCTATTCTCTTTACTTGGCAGTATTTCCCTTTAGTCTAAGGCCACATAAAAATTATATTAAAACTTTTTATTAGACTGAGATAGTCTTTATTTATTCATTAAACTAACTGTTGGGATAGGATTTTTTATTTTTGGTATGATTAAAAAAAAAACTACTGGAAAGCTGCTAAAAATCTGTTCTGCACTGATACTATGGAAGCTCTTACCCCTGAGGTTGTCTTCAAGCTGTGACTTGGAAAATGTTTTCAAATAGCTAAATGCAAATATCACTGGCCTAATCTATAAGAACCTTAAAAAAGGCTGTTGCTCTTTTCAAGTAATGATGTTCCATAAAATCAAATAGTGATAACCCAGAGAATCCAAAATTTGACACTTATGTAATATTGGTATTTAACAATAATAATGTGGTCTGAGATTTCCAAAATGTGTAAACAAAACAAGGTGCCAAAAGACTGTTTCCATCCTTATACTTTTTGAACACTCTTCTACTTCTGTTTTTCTATTTTTTAAAAAATAGGACTTCAAAGTGAAAACTTTGAAGAACAGATTTTTAGCAGCTTTCTAGTGGTTTTTTTAATCATGCCAAAAATAAAAAAATCCTATCCCAATGGTTAGTTTAATGAATAAATAAAGACTATCTCAGTCTAATAAAAAATTTTACCATCCCCTCAGGGTAAAATTTTGATTTTCAGCTTTTCCCTCCAAATTTAGACATCTCACCACCACTAATGCAAATGATTCCACAAAGCAGCACATCTACAAATGGATAGGAAGATAAATAAAACATTAAGTGCAATTCATTAGTTCTGATTTCCTAAACAGAATGCAATCAAATAATGAACTAAGTGAAAAGTCAACTTGGCAAACTAAGTCACATTTTGTTTCATGTTATTAAAATATTGTCAAATATGATTACTTATAGCTTTTAAATATTTCACATGTGCTAACTTAATTAAATTCTTACTGCTTGCTTTTGAAAAAAATATATCATTAAATTTTACAGATGAGGAAGACAAAGACTCAGAAAATTTAAGGGTCTTCACCAAAAACATACAGTTAAACAGCTAAGCCAGTACCCAATCCAGACCTGTGATTTCCCTGTCTACTTCACTAAACTGTGCAACTGTGACATGTCAGATGAAAGAATTTCACTACCTCAAGTTTAGAAGTTCACATACTGAAATCTCTGAGCTTTCTATAAAGCAAATGAAGGTTATGCATTCACCCCGGTTAAGGGCCTATATAGGTGTTCTGGTTTCTGTCTAGTTGTCCCCACAAAACCTCATGTAAGCTATGGGATAGATGTAGGTGGAAGGAGCATTGAGTGGCTTGAGGGGTGGGGCCAGACAACCAGAACAGGGCCCGAGTGGTGGGGCCAGAGAGGTCAGAACTGTTACACTGGCAGCCTGTGCTTTCTCAGAGAGCTAGAGAGGATCACCCTGCACATGGCAGCACTGCAACCTCTCCTACAGTGTCTTGAAACCTCCAATAACTGTGAGCTAAATAAACCTTTCCTTTCCTCAGTTTTGAGTGTCCATCATTTGTCCCAGCAATGAGAGAAGAGTAACTAATACAGAATTTGGTACCAGAAAAGAGGGGTCACTGCTGTGACTAAAACTGACCATGGGAGGGAGTGCCTTATGGGAAGAAACAGGAAAGGTTTGGAGATGTTACCTACAAGAGAAGCACTGGAACAGCTTCAGCTATCCCATAAGGGAGATACTGGTCAGAGCTCTGACCGGAAGACTAATAAAAATGCTGCCTGTAACGACCAGGCTGGGGAGGTTTCTGCTGGGAAGAAGGACTGCATTGGTTATTGGACTCTAGATCATCTTGCCTTGGCAAAAAGTTTCTCTGAATTTTGCCTATGTCCAGAGACTTTTCCTGAGACTGAGATTAATCTTTCAAAGGAAATCTCAAAGCAGTCAATATTGGGCCAGTGACATGATTACTATTGGGTGCTCTTAGTCAAATTTATGTTGAGAATGAAGAGCAAAGAGCGCAGCAGAACAATCGAAAATGTTTAGAGTTTAGCCAGAAAGGAAGCCCCAGGAAGGTTGTGGATTACAAAGATAGAGCTGAGATCTCCTTTGCTAAGAAAGAACAGGAGAGAAGAAAACATGTTCTGAAGGAATCACAGGAGGTGGCAGGTTCTTGCACTTTGCAGCCTCAGAAAAAGGCTTTGCTTTGAGGAGAAACCTACAGAGCCCTATGTTCCAGAATGGAGGCAGAGACTACCCCAGGTTCTCTTTGTCCAAAATGTATTTTAGTCTATCTCTAAGAGTTGCCAAAGTCCAAACGGTTTCAGCGTTGCTGAAAATTCCAAGCCCTATGTTCCAGAATGGAGGCAGAGGCCACCCCAGGTTCCAGAACAGGGGCGGTGGCCACACCAGATTGCAGAACATGCCAGCACAGAGAATTTGTTTCTCAGAATCAGGGTCAGAGAACTCAGAAGTCCTGGCCCTTGATCCCTACAGCCAAGAGAGAAGAAAGCCTGGCTACTGCTCCAGCTGGCAGCAGACCTTGACATCATCCATGTGGCATTGATTTTAGGCACATTCAGAATGTAGGAGTTCTGAGGTTAAGAAGGCTTCCACCCCAACTTCAGAAGGCCTGGGAGGCCAGGCAGTGTGCCCCTGAAAGGACAGTGAGTAAAGCTCTGAGTGAAAAGCCTATTCAGTAGAAACCCCAGAAGTTTGGAAAAGCCAGGAATGTGGATCATCTAAGAGAAACTTCAAAGCAGGAGCAAAGCTGGCCTAAGAAAGAAGCTATGGTAACTACCACCAAGAGTGCCATAGGGGTGGCGCCACATGGGGCTCACAGTTTTCCACAGATTGCTTCAGATGTTCCGCATGGAACTTAATGTTTGCCCTGATGGATTTTGGACTTGTTTTGGCACTAATGGTTTGTATCCTTCTGTGTATACCTTTTGGAATGGCAATGTTTATCTTGTGTTTTTTGAATATTGGATGTATTTAGCTTTTCATTTGTATAGGGGCTCACAGTTGAGAGTTTGCCTTGGATCTTGGAGGAGACTTAGGACTTGGAATTTTTAGCAATGCTAAAACCATTGGGATTTTGGCAACTCTTAGAGATAAACTAAAATACATTTTGGAAAAAGAGATGTGCACAAGACTTTGGGGGTCAAGGGATGGAATGCTACGGTTTGTGTCTAGTTGTCCCCCCAAAGCCTCATGTAAGTTATGGGGCAAATGAGCAGGGGGCTTGAGGGGCAGGGCCAGAGGACAAGGGCAGGGCCCAAGGGGTGGGGCAGAGAGGTGTGAACCCTGAAACTGACTAGCCTGTGCTTTCTGAGAGAGGTGGAGAGGGTCATCTGGACCCCGCAACCCCCCAGCCTCTCCTCCAGGGTCTTGAAACCTCCAGGAACTGTGAGCTAAATAAACTTTCCTTCCCTCATTTTGAGTATTTGTCCTAGCAATGAGAGAAGAGTAACTAATACAATAGGTAATCTTTAAAAACTATAATGTGCACACTTTAAAATATTAATAGTATTTAACAGTGTAAAATAAAATAGGAGAGAGAGACAGAGACAGAGAATACCAAAATACAGAGAATATCACTTGAAAAAAGATTTTTATATAAAAATGAGAACCTTGTTGCTACTTGAGTTAGGGGATTTTTTCCTATGATTGTGTCATGAACCCCACTGTGTATAAACACATGTCTCCTGCTCTATGCCGAGACAGCAGACCTGAAGCATCCAGTACTCCACTTCGTAATAAGGTCCTTCTGTGTACACCCTCTTACTACTCTGGCCCTCAGTGACCCCTGCACCTCTGCATGGAAGCCAGGCCTCATGGGAAGGGCAAGCCTCACCCTGGGCTCCCTTCTTCCCTACACTGACTCTAATCAAATGCAGCACAATACTTTCGCTGCTTTACTTCCCTGTGACTCTTCCTTGTCTGAGTACTTCAAAGAAATTTCTACGTACCCTATAAAAAGAAATCACATTATTATTCAACCATGTTACCCTAACGCCTTATAAAGTCATAGCTTTGAAATAAATGTTCAGTAAACATTTCTTTAACACAGGAAGTCACATGATCTATGTTGTAGCTCATTAAAATCTGCACAAAGAAGTGTAAGTTCTGGGCTGGGGATGCAACTCAATGGTAGAGCACTCACTTGCCTAGCACGAGACATGAGAGAGGTTCTGGGTTAAACTGAAAAGAGAGAGAGAGAGAGAGGAGAAATGGAAGGAGGGTGTGGAGGGAGCCAGAGACAGAATGAGAGACAAAGACACAAAATAGATGCAAAGAAGCTCCAGGAAAGGACTCCAATTGGTAGCAGCAAACTGCAGAAGAGTCTCATATAATCAAAGAGGCTTTACTGGTTTCAAATGCATAAACACACATTGGTACCATTCCTTGTTTAATTGGTGGTCTTGTAAAGTGCTCAGAGGTGCTATCCTTCATTTGAGGTTTATAAGAGAGAATTTGAAAGACAGTCATAACAGGGATTAGGTGCACACTGAAGTCCTTCTTCACTTATGATTTTAAATCTTACATTAGTAATACTAAATTCTAAAGGGATCATTGCTATAAGAGGCATAAAAGCCAGGATACACAAATCAACATTAAAAGATCAATACTTTTTTGTATGCTAACAAAGAAATAGCTGAGAAAAAAATCAGAAAAATAATCTAATGCACAATAGCTTCAAAAGCCAAATATCCAGGGACCAATCTAACCAAGGAGGTAAAGATCACTATGATCAAAATTGCAGAACACTGAAAAAAACAGCTGAAGAAACCAGGAGTTGGAAAGGCCTCCCATGTTCATAGACAGGCAGAACTAGTATGATTAAAGTAACTATATTATCAAAAGTGGCCTATAAATGCAATGCAATCTCTGTCAAAATTCTAATGATTCTTCATAGAACTAGAAAAAAATTCCAAATTTCATGTAGAAACACAAAAGACTCTAAATCGCTCAAAGCAATCCTAAACCAAAATACTACAGCCATCATAGTATCCAATTTCAAATTATTCCATAAACTATAGTACTAAAAATGTGGTCCTGGCACCAAAAATAAAACAAAGACCATAGAATAGAACAGAGGACACAGAAACAAACCAAGGTCATTATAGTCATCTCATTTGTTACAAAGGGGCCAAAAATATCTGGTGGAGAGAAGATGGAGTCTTTGACAAAGGGTAATGGAAAAGAAACGAATTAGATCTCTATTTCTCACCCTACATAATAATCAATGGAAAGTGGATCCAAGACCCAGGAATAAGACCTAAGGTCTTAAAACTGAAGAAAACCCTTGAAGCCACTAACTAGCATAGGCAAAGACTTCAAACAGCACAGAAATAATAAGAGTCAATAAATGGGACAATATCAAATTGAAAAGTTCTTTGACAATAAGGGGAACAACTAATGGGTGAAGAGACAATATACTGAATGGGAGACAGTCTTTCCCTGCTACTCTGCCAACAGAAGATTAACATCTAGAATACATAAACATAAAAATTTATCTCAAGCACATACACTCAAAATATTAACAAAAAATAAAAGTCTAATCAGTAAATGGCAAAATAAATTAAAAACTTCTCAAAAGCATTACAAATGACCAATACATATGTGAAAAAATGTTCAACTTTGTTGGCCATCAGGGAAATGCAAATCAAAACAATGCTGAGAATCCAGTCCATCCCAATCAGAGTTGCTATCAAGAATGCAAAACACAATGCTGATGAAGATACAGGGAAAAAGGAAGCCTTCCTCACAAACAGGGGAAGATATAAGTACAGTAACTATGGAAATTAGTATGGAGGTCCTCAAAAACTAAACGCTAGACCTATCATTTGATCCAGCTCTGCCACTCCTTGTAATATGCCCAAAGGAATTAAAATGAACTCACAATTGGGATACCTGCATACTCATGATTATTACACATAATTCACTTAACCAAGATATGGAACCAGCCCAGATTCCCAACAGCAGATGAATGGGTAAAGGAAATGTGGCACATGCGCAATGCAGCATTCTTCAGCCATTAAAGGAAATTTTGACATTTGCAGAAGGATGGTTGGAACAAAAAGTCACTGTGTTAAGGGAGATAGTCCAGACCCAGAAAGATGAATTATGGGCCAGCAAGATAGCTCAGTGGACTAAGCACCTGCTTAGGCAAGCACAGGGACAGGGGTTCAATCCGCAGCATCACGTGCTGCACCAGCCCCCCCCCCCCCGGACATGCAAAGCCAGCCACCAAGTCCAGGCATGAGGGAGCATGCCTGTAATCCCTGTGCTGGTGAGGCTGAGACAGGAGGATCATTGTAAGTTTGAGCTGCATAGTGAGACTCTGTACCAAATCATAAAAAAACAAAGACAAATTGCACATACTATCATAATGTGTAGAATTTATAAAAGATGACATAAAAGTAGAAGGGACACTATTTTTTATTAATATTATTGAGAAACAAATAATAATGAGTCAATTTCAGAACAGGTTAGTAGGACAGTTACAATCATTAATACATTGCATATTGTCATCTTCTTAGTGTTTATTCATAGTACAAGATGAAGACATGATATCCTGCCCAAACACTATTAGTACAAATCTTTCCTCTCATTGAATTAAGAGAAATTAGCAGTATATCTATGCTATTTTTTATATACAGATACAAAATGGTCCTTCATTTATATTCTTTTTTGTTTAGCTTTGTCAGAGATAGGTATTCCATTCCATTTAAATGTTGTAGGTGCATGAATTCAACAAAATAATCCAATATAATTCAGTAGTCCATAATAACAGTGTGTTACCTAGGACTGGCAATGTCAAAAGTTGTTGACTTGAGCCTTTTATAGTTCAGCATATTAATATGGCTTTACTTTTTATACCTCATTGTTATACTTTTCTGCTGAGTGGTTAAGACCAAGATAAAGCAAGACCTATAAAATAAGAAATGTAGCTTCTGTATCTGAGAAAGTCAGTCAAAACCCCTCAGGATTTACCCTGAAACTCTGTACTGCAGTTTGTAGATCCTTCATCAGAGTCAGCCATGTGGATGAGTTACAGCCATTCCTTGACCAATTTGCTCTCTGTGAAAACCTGAGAGAATGTTTTCTCTCCATGTGACTTTCCTTAGGCACACTCTGCATCATCGATCTCATTCCTCTGTGGCCCCATAATTTCCTTGACCAGAAAATCTGAGACAACACTGAGTTACAGGATGTTACAGTACAGGTTCTCCTATGTCCTGAGTCTTCACAGACCTTTCAGGCTAAGGCCAAAATGTTGACTATCCTTGCAGCCAAAAGGGAGACTACTATTTTACAGAAAGAAGTGTATAAGGAGGGGAGGGAGGTATAAAAAAGAATAACTGGGGATAGATATAATCAAAATATGACATATGTATTGAAACCCTCTCTTATTTGTAAGTTTAGAATCATCTTGGATACATGAATATATTACAGCTTTTAGTTTTGTTAACCCCTTTCCCTCCTCTCTCCTTCTCCTTCCTCCTCTCATTCTCCAATCACCTTTATCATGGCTGTTGACACTATTTAGCACCATGATATGACTTAGGTCTACATTGATTGGCATTATTATGTTCCTGTATATCTTTACTCCTCTCATTTCTCCTTCCTCTCCCATTTATCCTATTTTTTGTTCCCTTGGGCCATTTCTCAGTTGGATGGGATCCATCCCCTTCTCCCTTTCCACTCATCTTTTTATGTTTTCTTTGTTTATACTTTTCCTCACTCAAATAAGAAATACTAGACAGTACTCAAACTTATGTGTCTGATTTATTTCACTTAATGTATTTTCAGGTGCATCCATTTTTCTACAAATGACTTGTTTGTCACTCTTTATACCTGAGTAGGCTTACATTATATACAGATAACACATTTTGTTTATTCAATCATCTGTTGATGATATATAAGCTGCTTCTAGGATTTTTTTATAATACACTGCACAACTATAAACAATGGTATGAAAGTACTATAGCATGATAACTTAGCTTTTGGGGGAAGATATCTAGCAAGGGGATAGCTGAGCCATATGGAATTTCTAATTTTAATTCTTTGAGGAATCTCCATGCTGATTTCAGTAATGGTTGTACTACTATGCATTCCCACCAGCAATGTAGGAGAGGTCCCTTTTCTCCACAACCACACATTTGTTTGATTTCCTAGTGATTCCGATTCTTCCCAGACTAAGATGAAATATTAGTGTTATTTTAATGTGCATTTCTCTAATGGCCAGAGATGGTGAGCATTTTTTATATGTTTGTTGGTCATTTGTCTTTCTTCCCATTTTTCAGTTCTCTGTATATTCTAGATATTAGTCCTCTGTTTGAGAAGTAGCTGGCAAACATTTTTCCCATTCTATAGGGTGTATCTTCATTCTACTGATTAAATTTTTTGCTGCATAAAAGCTTTTTCTGATATAATCCCATTTGTTGACTCCTGTTATTTCCTGTGCAACTGATGTTTTGCTTAGAAAAAATCCTTCCTAATACTATGCCTGCAAGTGTTTTATGTATTTTTTCTTCCAAGAAGTCTAACACTTCTGTCTTAATGTTTAGACCTTTGATCCATTTTTTAATTTTAATTTAGTATTTGACGAGAGATAAGGGTCAGTTTCATTCTTCCACAAATAACCAGTTTTCCCAACACACTTGCTGAAGAATGTCTTTCCTCCAACATATGCTTTTGGACCTTTGTCAAAGATCAAATAGTAGAATATGCTTGGGGAGGTTTCTGTATCCACAGTTCTGTTCCATTGATTCACATATCTGTTTTTGTTCCAGTACCATGCTGTTTGTATCACTACTGCCGTGTGGTATAGCTTGAAATCTGACATTGCTATGCCACCAGCTATGCCCAAAATTACTTTTGGTATTTGAAGTCTTTTCTGTTTCTATCTGAATTTCAAGTTTTCTCTGGATGTGTACATGTAAGTATGGTGTTGTTACTTTGATTCAGACTACACTGAATCTGTACAGCAGTTTTGAAAGTATGGCCATTTTGCTATTTTATTGTATTTCATTTTGATACACGGTCTTGCTACACAGCTCAGACTTGCAGTGATCTTCCTGTGTCAGCCTCCCGAGTACTGAGATGCTACGCATGCAGCACCACACCCAGTTTTGGGCCAGCACAGCATGTGATATCAAGGATTGAACTCAGGACCTTGCACTTGCCAGGGAGGTGCTTAGACCACCAAGCTCTTCCCCAAGCCCTATCTGGCCATTTTGATAATATTAGTCCTGCCTCGCCAGGAGTGAGGGGCAGCTCTCCATTATCTGATGTACTCCTTCAGAGTACTGTAATCTTTAAAAGGTCTTTCACTACTTTGAAAGTCACTATTTTGAGAAATTATAATCACTAACAAATAAGAGACAAAAAGGCTTTCAATAACAATTTTAAATGATTAACAATAATAATAATGACAATCACTAATATTTTCTAATCAATGATCTCTGGCCAAACATTGGACCTTGTATGCATCACTGTATTAAATTTTCACCACACTACTATAAGCAAATAATCATTTCTGTTTCCATTGACCCATGTGGGAAATAAGATTTACATTATATAACTTTGACCAAGAAAAATCATGAAACTAGGAAGAGAACAAGGGTTCAAAGCAAAGATTCTCTCCACAGTCCAAACATCATCACATCAAGCTTGGTGACTGTTATCCAGTTGTTTTAAACTAAATAGAACTAAAGAGGAGACTATTGGAGTCAGTCCTGTGTGAATATCTGAGCTCTTGAACTTCCAAGCTGTGCAACCTTGAGCAATGACTTCATTTCTTTAAACTGAGATTGTTCTTCTGTATAATTTGAATGATAATTGACCCCTTATTGTAGAGCTGCTAAGAATGAGTTAATTTCTCAAAGTGTGTACGTGCCATCCTGAGCAGATCGCAGGCCTCTCAGTAAATGTGTCCAGTGGAGAAGATGAGCAGGCCTCACATCAAGAGAACATCAGAGGGGACTGACTGTTGAAACAGATCTGAGAAAATTAAAAGTGAGAATGTCCAGGACCTAGGGTGAGGAGGTGTGTGGGTCTGGCATGTTGGACAGCACAGTGAGTATTGCAGTGAGCTCCAGCTGTGAGCACAAGTATTAGTGACTAATAGACACATCGGTGAAATTTATCTGGTACTAAAAATATCCATGCCCTAAAGTTTTCTTTTAGCCTATGGAGCAGTTGCTGTGACCACAAAGTTATCCTCTATATTTAGCTTCATCTAAAGCAAGGTTGGTGATAATATGTCACATGCTATAGATAACATGCAGAAATGTCCTATCACAGTGCCTGAAATAGTACAGTACATATTTAGTGAATTTCAGTGGAAAAGTTTTAATACAATTCCAGGGAGACAAGGAAAAGAGGTGATCAGTTAAACAAAGCTTTTCTCTTTCAGAGGAATAAAGTAAAATGTAGATAGATTCTGACTACATTTAATCCAAATATACAATGTGAATTTTAGAGAGACATTTCTTTCCTCATTTTTAATCATCAACTTAAAATCCTGTATTTACACAATGTAGTGCCTCTCAAGGTGACTTCATTCTACCAAGTGTATGGATTGACAGGTTTGGACTTAACACAGTTAAAAGAAGTCTTTATGGTGCAGCTGCATGGTAGCATACTGGGGTTCTCTCATTGCTCTCAACTTCCAGCTATGGTGAGGACAGAAAAGTTGCAGAGGGAGCAGCCAGAGGAAGTCAACAAACAGTTTGCCTCATAGAGTTGGTCACTCCAAAAGGAAATTATAGTTTAAGAGGAAATGTTTTGTGTGCAATCTCTTTTCCACACATTTCAGTCAGAGTAGTTAGTTTTTAAAAAAATGCATAGATTGTTCTCTGAAAACTGAAAGGGTGTGAAATGTGGGAGGGTAAATTCATCATGCACAACACAGGCACCAACATGACAGTTAAAGGCTGGGCAGACTCTGACAATGACACAGAATACCTTTCTTTCATAAGAACTGGGAAAACACTGCATGCCAAGCCCCTACCCTGTGCTTACACCAGCAACACTGCCTTTGGCTCAGGGACTCAAAAGCCATGGACTCCAAGCAGGACCCAAGTGAACTTAGAGTTGCTCATGCCTTGCCCCTTCCATGTCATGGTCCTCAATATCCCCTGAAATTTCAATCACTCTGAAATCTTGAGAAGACAGCCTGGCTCTGATCAAAGCATAGAGCAGCATATTTGGGAGTTGAAAATCCAGGGAGTCTGAGAGCACCTTGAGATTATATACATTTTGTATCTTTGTGCTGATTGTGCATTTTCTGGTGAAAGTATCACGAGTTCAAATGGGTCCTCAGTATGGAAAGGGATAAATGACATCAAAGTCCAGCTCTGAGGGTTGATCATCACAAAGAATGTACTGAATGACTGTTATGGTAAAAGAATGGGAGATTTGACTTGCCCAGGCACACTGTGGAAGAGAGGAGCACAGGTGTCACTATGAGGAAAGAAAGACCAGGCTCACCTGACATGTGTCTCTGGCACTTTCACTGCTCAAGACAACCCTAAACCCAGTCTTGGAATTAGAAAGAAACTCAAAGTGCCCAGTCCTGGCTCTCTCGAGACCTAGAAAAACTAAATGCATGCCCAAGGTCATGCCCCTCACAGAGCAGCAGAACACTCTACTGAACCCCTGCACCCCATCCCCACCATGCTACTGGCACAGAAAAACAATTAGAATAATCACCCACTGAATCAGGTTTAAAAGAAATCAGTGGAGTTCAGTGTACAAATACTTTGACTCAGCACCTCAACTGTGGCAGCAAAACCCAGCCTGTAAGGGTAGACATAACTCTTAGCACATGCCTGGAGGGTGCGGTGACTTGGGTTCTAATAATATACTAACCATATAAAGGCCATCTGCAGAGAGTACTGGCTCCCCACAGCCACAAGCAGGCCTCATGAATGTGTGGAAATCAGGGACTTCCAGGGCAGGGAGATGCAGGGGACCATATGGCCTCAGCAGAACATTTCAAACAGGCAGCTGTAGAGCTATAATTAAATCTGTAGTAGTCATGCTATTGTTTATTTAGCAGATTTTTCATGTACCCTTCACCGAGATCTCTGAGAACATGTACCAAATTAGAACAATAGAGAATACTGAAGAAGCAGTATTCTTGAAAGAACGAGATTCAGTTGTGTTCAAGTAACAAGCACACAGAAGTTTCCCAAGGAGTCCTTCGTGTGTACTCAGGGCTCTCTCAGAGCCACCCATATGGCATTGCCCCTTGACTGATGTGCCACCTGAGCCCCAGAGTCCTCCCTTACCTTCACTTCAGCCCCGAGTCCTGCCCCTTATATTCTTGCCCCCGTGTGCCATCCATAGACATATATTAAATCAGAACAATTTAAGGACCACAAAATCCACATTTCTACTTCCTGACTATGTTCCAATAATACAGCCACTTGCTCCTTTTTGAACACAATAGTGAAACAAAAAGCATTCAATTCAAGAATCCATTCATGAGTCTCCTCTGCCTGCCCATTCCCTGGCAGAATTCATATTCTTTTCTCTGAGCTGAAACTTTTACCTTTCAGCATCATTCACCTTGAAAACTAGTCAGTCCTATGCAGGGACTGTGTCTTGGTGTTTGTTGTTGTCTTAATTCCTAATACACTGTTTTTTGTATAGGACACCTTAGGAAAAACTTCACAAATAAGTTAGTGATAAAGTACTATTTCCTCTAACTTAGTCCTCATATTTAAATAAAACTGCCTTCATGGACCATCTACTATAATTTTATGCCTGGAACAACAGACAATAAATGTGTTCTCTCTCCCTAGAAGGCAACTCTCCTGAGCTCTCCTTCCCTCTGGCTTCTCATCTGGAAAGTTCTCACTGAGTTACTTCAGTTCTTCTCCCTAAATATTACTGTTAGTTCCTAGGCACCTCCCTATAACCACATACTCTCAAATATTTTTGGATATTAAGCCCTTTTGAGAAGTCTAAATCTGATGAAAATTATTGTTTCTATCCAAATAAAGCAGCACTTTTCACATATACTTACTTACTTCATATTTTAAACTTACATACCTTATCTTCATTCTTGCTAAAATTCCTGTGGTTCCAAGTCTATTAAGATCATTAACCATATTAATTCTGCTATGTACAATGGAGATACCTAACTTTATAAGTCTGTGACTTATAAATATCTGCTGTCAATACCTTTTGTCCTCATCCAAATAGATGATGAATCTCTTTAGTACAGAATTACAAACTAAAGTGTCATAAACTTAAAAATCTCTTCCCTATTTACAGAGGCTAAGACATAACATGTCTAGAGCATAAGTACTTATATAGCTAAAAATCCTCTAAGGAGACAGGCACAGTAGCTCAGTCTATAATCCCAGAACTCTAGAAACACTAAGACAGAAAAGTCAAAAATTTCAACATATCCTGGGTTGAAAACCCTGCCTCAAAAGTTAAAATAAAAATTTAAGTTTTTCAAAAGGCATTCATAGACTTCATATGAATACAAATAAATAAGCCTTTTAACCCTAGAGTCCAAGGACATGGGTGATACCCAAGATCACTCAGTGAGGAACAAAACCAGGGTCCAGCCAACCTGGAGCAGAAGACTCAGACTTCTCTAACACATGAAGCAAATGGGTTTCCTATTATCCAGAAATTCTTACATGCTCTAATTCCTGCATTCTTTGGTTTAATCCTTTTTCCCATTCTTTCTACTCTGGGCTATTACAAGCTGGGAGCTTTGAGGAGGTAGGCACCAGGTTCATCTTACAAGGATACAGATTTTAAAACATAAAACCACAAAGCTATGTCACCCACTGTAACTACATTAGAGATGCAAGAGTCCTCTAACAAGTATTTTTAATCTCCTTTTTAAAATTTCTCTTATTTTAATAATGCATTGATGTTATAGCACATCAACACATTGTTTACAGATGAAATAAACTGTGTAGGATTTTTCTAAGTATCACAGAAAACCAAAATGTGAGCATAAGTCAGGTCTTTCAAAATCACCAGTTACCTTAACCTATAGAAATCATTCCTAATATTTATTTGGAACCAGAAAAAAACTAGAATAGCAAGAACAATCCTGAACAACAAAGGCAAGACAAGAGACATTAAATTATTCTACAAAGCTACTGTGATAAAATCGGCATGGCATTGGCAAAAAAAATAGACCTAAGAATCAATGGAATAAATTCAAAGATGCAGATGCAGCTACAAACACACTCAGCCATCTTATTATCAACGAAGTGGCAAAATATGCTTAATGGAAGAAAGATAGCCTCTTTAACAAATATTGCTGGAAAAACTGGCTATCTACATGCCAAAAACTAAAACTTGACCCAGGTCTATCACCATGCACTAAACTAAAGTCAAAATGGATTGAAGATCTAAACATTAAAACAGAAAATCTAAATCTCTTGGAGGAGAAAGTAGTTAGAAATCTTGAAGACATAGGGCTAGGCAAACACTTCATGAAAAAAAATCAAAATGCATAGGAAATACTTGAAAGAATCAACAACTGGAACCTCCTCTTATTGAGAAGATTTGCATGTCAAAAAAAATTACCAATGAAGTGAAAAGACAACCGACAAATTTGGAAAAATATTTTAACTAATAAGTACTCAGACAAAGGTCTTCTATATAGATTTTGTAAAGAACTAAAAAAAAATTAGGGCCCCAAAATTGAAATATCCAATCCAGAAATGGGCATCTGAGATGAACACACACCACTCAGATTATAAAATACAAGAAGCAAATAAATACATGAAAAAATGCTTCACATCACCAGCCATTTGTGAAAGGCAAATTAAACAACACTGAGATTCCATCTCATCCCAGACACAATGGCTATCATAAACAAATCAAACAACAACAAATGCTGGAGAGGTTGTGGGGAAAAAGGAACGCTTCTCCACTGCTGATGGGAATGTAGACTGGTGTAACCATTATGGAAATTAATGTAAAGACTCCTTAAAACACTGGGACTGGAAATCCCATTCAAACCAGCTGTCCCCCTACTGGGAATTTTCCCAGAGGAACTGAAAATGTCATATAGTGATATATGTGTGCCTGTGTTCATAGTAGTAAAATTTGTGATAGCCAAATCTTAGGGACCACCAAAATGCCTGTTACCTGAGGAATGGAAAAAAGAGATGTGGTGCTTTTATACAGTTTAGTATTATTCAGCTATAAATAATAATAGATTTGAAGCTTTCACATATAAGTGGATGCCACTTGAAGATACACTCATAAATGAAATAAGTAAGGCCCATATGTGTAAATATCACATTGTCTCCTCAGTGTAAGAACACAAGAGAAGAAAGAAACATTGAAAGGTATAACAGTCAAATGAAAAGTGAGAACTTAAGGATTAAACAATGAAGAGAGAGAAAGGAGAAAGGTTAGTAAATATGGCAGAGGCAAAACCATACTTTCATATAAACAAGAGGGCAAAGGCAATGGTCCTAAGAATCTCCATCAGGTTTTTAAAAATAGCAGTTAATGAGTACAGTTCTCACCCTGACTATATATGCTGATACCTGTGAATAAGCAACTAAACTGAGGATAGCAATGTGTAATATTAAAGCCATGCTTGAAATACCCATCATTTTGGTCTTCTAAATGTGTACTACTTCTAATGTCATATCAATTATTGCTATACTCTCTTTAAAGTAAATGTTTGCTTAAAAAATGGTAATAAAAACCAAGAAGCAAAACAGTCAAAGGATTTTCCTGCTACAATGTTTTATATGGTTTGATTTTTAAATTTATGTGTAATTATATTTTTTACATTCTATAAGGATTTAAAGTTTAGAATATCCATTGTTGTTGGAAAATAGTTCCATGTTATGTCTGAGGCATTTGACATTCAGACAGATAGTGATGTTAAGCTGAACTGTCCCTGTTACAGGGTGATAATATCATTAAGCTTCTTTTCTAGATGTTCAACAACTAAAGTTTGCAGACTAAAAATTAGAGAAAAAGAGGGACTACAAGGATAGCCAATATTTTGTCCCTAGCACTTCAAGGTCAGTTGAGGACTCAGGACATAAGAGAACCTGTGCTGCGACATCTTTTAACTCAGTGGTTTCCCAAATTTTCTGATCCAGGAGATTATGGGGCCACAGAGGACAGCAACTGACAATGTATAGAGTGCCTAAGGAGAGTCACATGGAGAGACAACATTCTTTCAAGCTTTGACAAAGATCAAAATGGTCAAGAAATGGCTGTGACTCATCCAGATGCCTGACACTTTAAAAAGATCTACAAGGTGCTATACATAGTGTCAGGGTAAATCTTGAGGGGATTTGACTGACCTTGTCAGATACAGAAGTTACATTTTTACTTGTATAGGTCTTGCTTTAACTTGGGTCTACCATTTAACTGCTACTTTCAAAAACCTGCTGATGTTTCTCAGGATCTTTGCCTTGTCCATCTTGTGTGTACAAATGTATGACTTTGTCCCAGTCCTGTTTTCCAGCTTTTCTCCTTACCATCTCCTCACTGTTCAATTCTCAAGTTCTTGCTTTCCTTTTAGCTGTGTTGCACCTTTCTATTTGTATTTCTTCTTTTGATTTGTTATATTAAGGAGAATATACAATATCTGCACATGTGAGTCTGGTTTATTTCACTTATAAGTATATTTTACTCTTTTTAAAAAATTAAAATAAATCTTAGATGCCATTTAAATTTAGGGAAATTGCTTTGTCTCTCCAGAATCCATGTTTTCCAACATCTGTAAAAGAGGGTTGAAAGGACCAACTCCCAAGCACCAGCAAATGTTAATGTGAAACATTTATCAGTAAATGTTGCTATTTACTCCTTACAAGGAAGCAGACCCAAGCAGGCATCCTGCCATTGGATATCTGTCTCAATACCAGTGGGGAGGGTATCTGAATGTCCTACGCTATAGCTAATTTTATATGATTCTGTTCAAAGCTGATGATGCAATGACCGAGCTACTGTCCAGCCTCTTCTATGTGCATACATGGAACACAGCTTAGGTAGAAATACATGCTTGGTTTGATTAAGTACTGGCTTTCAGATTAGAGGAAAAAAATCCCACTGACTTTCTAATATGGTGGCAACAGAAAAAGAAGCATTGTTGCTCTCATCAAAGTTTAGTTCTAGGAGTAAGCCAGACCACCATGGCTAACACATGAAAAAAATCAGGGAGCTTTGCTGATGAGATTCTGCCAAGTTGACTAATCAACTAACCTCTGGATCAATAAGAAAAGTGAACAGCAAACAGTGGAAAGCCCTTCTCTTCCTGAAGAAGAGTATATGCATTTTGCTGCAGTGAGACCAGTTCTGTAGAGGGTGAGTGTTAAGGGCAACAGGGAACAGCAGAGTCTGCCCTGATGCCCATGTGAATGTGACAGCCCTGGTCCTTCTGTCAGCCCTCCTGGATTGCAGCACTCCTGCACAACTCTAACAAGGCATTTCTAGGTAACCATCTGTGCAATCTGGACATCAGCTCATTAAAGATTCTCTTGGGTGGCAAGGAAAGGGAGTCAGAGCCAAGTTGCAAATGTATCCAATGCAGCTTCAAAGGCAACATGTGACCAAACTATCTTGCAATTTTTCCTTTGATTACAAAAGCTGACCACCAAGAAAGGCTCTTGAGAGGATTCCATTTTTGGCTGCCAAGAAAATTCCTAAGGCCTGACTCACTCTCAGAGCTGGAACAGCTGGAACAATAAGGAACATATTGAGCCAAGCCTACAACCACTGCACTGTGTAAGCTCTTACCTCAAGACACCAGAGCTGTAAGCCTGGCATCATTAGACCAGGACAGGAAACTCACCTTTACCCCATTTCAAGCTTCTCAGGAAAGCCCTGAATCAATTAAGAGGCAAGTACTAGCTGCTGAAAAAATTCTGTCCACTTTAATTGAATTTAAGCTTTGACTAAATCAGAAAGAAGAAACTCAAATGTTGAATTCCTACCATCTTTTTGTTTTGAAATTTTGCATTGTTTCTAATTTTCATTACGTTTTAAAAATACAGCTGCCAAAGAATATCTCAGCAGTAGAGAAATCTTATTACACTGTTTTCAAAAATCTGTGATACAATATTTTACCTTTGGGGAAGCTAATTGGATAGACAGCATGTGGTAATCTGGCAATTGTAGTTAGGCAAAAAACTTACAGAAAATTGCAGAACACTATAGAAAGGCTATATTACTTGTAGGCTCATTTATAATCACAAAGAACTGAAAATGTAATTAATAGAAGATAATTTCAATAAAATATGATTCATGTATACCATATAGCCTTTAGGAAGAACAGTGTAGTTTCTGAATATTATTAGACTAAACAAAAACTGGTGCACAACAATATGATTCTGTTTCTATTTTATATGCATAAGTGTATAAGTATTTGTGCATCAAAGTGCCAGAACACTATACTAAACTGCTAGTAATGATTCATTTTGAGGTTTTAGAATTTAAGAATTTTCACCTTGTACTTTATTCATGTTTGCCTTATTTAAATTTTACAGGAGTTTCATATATTTTTGAATTAGAAAACTCTAAGCTTTTGAAACTGTTACAGATAATATCATGTTACTATAGTATATGAAAACAACTGTATGTGTACATTTATAACTATAGTCTATATTATTTTTAAACATGCTTTCAGGGGGTTCACCTTAAGTACTATTGCATTCTGGATTTGTATCAATTTGTCACTTCCAAGAAGAAAAAGGGTTTGTTTGTTTTATGAGGTCTTCCTCAGATATAGGTAACTTGTGATGTAAGAATATCTCTCCACTAGAGATCAGCCCTGGTGCTATCTGTCACTCTGTACCATGCTTCCTAAGTATATTCCTGACATCTTCACACAGACAGAACACTACCTAATGAGGAGAGAACCAAGGGATACGAGATACAGAACGTGCCAGTTTACTCATTAGGATATGTAAGAAATCCACTCTTTTTTGCTAAGTGTCAGCCTAGGGATATGATGCTTCTGGAGCTGGAGTCTGTCATGGCACAGGTAAGGAGGCAGTACCATGCTGTTCTGCCCAGCCAGCTCGCCATAAGTTCCATGGATGAAGCTGCTTGTGCTCACTGCTCCTTGGCAAGGGCTCAGGGAAGGGACATTCATCTTGTGGTGTCACTGGGGAAGGAGCCTGACATCAGCCTTGGGAACACCAGCCCGAGGGAACCTCACTCAGACACCCAACCTGTCTATCTTCCTGCTCCATGGCAACTTATAATGCATTAAAATACTTTGACATTTGACTAATATGAATTAATTTCAATACAACTGACAGTACAAAGAAAATATTTTAACTAGCAAGCTCTTTTTCTTCCTTGCAATATTTCACGGGCACAGAAGAACATCTTTGTGACTGGGTGGTCACAAGGCCTCACTTGTGCAGCTGCTGTATTAGAAATCAGCACTTCTATGCCTCCTCTGCTGTGGATTTAACATGTGGAAGCCCTGAGACAAGCTGCACACAGGACAACAGTGGGTGACCCAGAACACTGGCAAATGCCTCTGCTCTGCCCCACAGTAGATCATGACAAGCTCTGTAAAATGTCAGTCCAAGCAAGTGTCTCACTGCACTTCAGGCAAAAGGACACTTGGACTGCTATATGGACATCTCTTAGTACTACACACGTACTACCTTTGTTTTAGCCCCCTTTTGTGTATTCTTCTGAATGTACTACTCTTGTTCCAGCCTCACACTCCGTTCAGCCTATGAAACTCTTTCTCAGTTCTTCTCTGTGCCCACTCTCCTACCTGAAGTCTTTCACTGAGAATTTCCAGATCTTGTATGTAGTGTATCATATCATCTGCAAATAATAATAATTAAACTTTTTCCTTTCCTATCCTTATTCATTTGTTTCTCTTATCTAATTTCTCTGGCTAATGTTTCCAAAACCACATGGAATAAGAGTGGTGATAGTGGACATCATTGTCTTGTTTCTGATTTTAGAGAGAAACCTTTCAGTATAACGTTGACTGTTGATCTATCATATTTAGATTGAGATTAAAGACTACCTATTCCAGTTTTCTGTAGTATTTGATCATGAATGGTTGTTGGACTTTATCAAATGCTTTTCCTGAATCTATTGAGTTAGTCATGCAAATTTTGTCTTTAGCTCCTTGATATGGTACATTTATACTCAAAAATCAATAGCATTCCTACAGACAAATAACTAACTAAATCTTTCACAATACCATCAAAAAATGAAATATTAGGAATTAATTTAATAAAGGCAGCAAAATAATCTATACACTGAAAACTACAGAACTCTGAAAAAGGACATCAAAATGGATATCAGAAAGATATCAATTGCTTTTGGATAGGAAGAACCAAGATGGTGACAATAGCCATACTTCCAATTGTTACACAGATTTAACCCAATCTAAATCAAATTACCATTAGCATACTTCACAGAACTAGAGAACACAATTCCAAAATTCATTTGGAACCAGTAGAATATAAAAAACTTTTCTATGCAACAAAAGCAAGGGAGGAGACATCACAATCCCTGATATGAAATTATACCACAAAGCTACTGTGATGAAATCAGCATGATACTGGGAGCAAAACAGATCTGAAGATCAATGGAATAGAAGATGCAAGCACAACTACAAACACACTTAGTGACCTTATCTTTGACAAAGGGGCCAAATATGTTCACTGGTAGAAAGATGGCCTCCTTAATAAATGCTGTTAGAAAAATTGGCTTTCTACATGACTATTACAGTTGATACATTGTGTCAAGTTGAGAATTTTAGAAGTATGGGACTCAGCATGGAGCTAGGGCCATTACTTTGTAAACAACTCCATCCTGTGCAAGAGAAGGGCACAGACATTGTATGAGTGCCATACACTAGGGAGCAATAGCCCGCATAAAATATAAGGGAGGGAAAGAGACTGGCTCTTCCTCACTTCTACTCTTGCTGCTTTTTCTATCTTCTCCTGCCTTGAAGTGCTGCCCCTGTGCCATGCCACCTTGCCTTACAGCTCAGAAGTCTAAGCACCTGCCTGGCAAGTGCAAGGACCTGGGCTTGGTCTCCATTACCACATGCCAAGCACAGCCACTGAAACCAAGCATGGTGGTGGTGAATGCCTATAATCTCAGCGCTGAGGAGGCTGAGACAGGAGGATAACTACAAGTCTGAGCTGCATAGCAAGGTGCTATACCAAATAAATTAATTAATTCAAAAAATACTAAATCTGCTGGAAGAGAAAATGGGGAGAACTCTTACAGACATAGGTACAAGTAAAGTCTTTATGAATAACACTCTAATTGCATGAAATGTATTATAAGGAATCAAAAATGTAATCTCATCTTTTAAAAAATCTTTTAACACAGCAAAAGAAATCAACAGCATAGTGAAAAGAAAACCCAGAGTCAGAAAATAATTTAGGCAACTGTTCCTCAGATTAAGGACTAGTATACAAACAAATGAAAAACATCAGACCCCCCCAAATTCAAAGACCCAATCCAAAAATGGGCATCTGAATAAATACACACTTCTCAGATAAAGAAGTATGAAGAAGTACCATTGTTAAATAAATATATGAACAAATGTCTAAGATCAATGGTAGTGCAAAAGATAAAAATTAAAACAATATAGAGATTTCACCTCACTCCAGAAAGAATGGCTATTATCAGGAAATCAACTAACAACAAATGCCAGAGGGCCTTAGGGGAGAAAGGAACCATTCTCCACGGTTAGTGGGAATGCAAACTGATGAGACCACTGTGGAAAACAGTATAGAAATTCCTCAAAACACTATGCTACTTCACTTCTGGGCATTTTTCCAAAAAACTGAAAACATCATATCATGATAGTGTATGTGCACCCATGTTTATAGCACTGAAATTTGTCATGGCTAAATTTTGAGAACAACCTAAATATCCATCAAATGAGGAATGGATAACAAAGATAATGTGGTATTGTTACACATTGGAGCATTACTCAGCTATAAAAAGATAAGCTCAAGGCCTTTATAGGTAAACCATGGTACTTAGAGACCATATATGTTCATAAGTAAAATAAATCAGACCCACATCTGCAAACATCATACTGTCTCAGTAGTGTAAGAACCTGAAAGAGTAAATAAAATCTGAAAAGTACAATAGACATTATGAAAGGGAAAGAATCTGTTCAAAGGGAAGGAACAACTGGGATAAGGAAAAGGACAAAGCAAAGAAAGAAGATAAAAAAGTATATTTAGCCAGGCGTGGTGGCGCATGTCTGTAATCCCAGCACTTGGGAGGCTGAGACAGGAGGATTGTTGTGAGTTTGAGACCAGCCCGAGCTACAAAGTGAGCTTAAGGCCAGCCTGAGCTGCATAGTGAGACCCTGTCTCAAAAAGACAAAAAAAAAAAAAAAAAAAAGATATATTTAGGTTTATGCACAGGACAGCTTGAATAATTATAATGCTGATTTCTGCTCATCCATTGAAAGGTACAGTTAAAGCTTAAATTTTTTTCTTCTCCTTTTTAATTTCTTATAACTTTTTTTTTACCAATTTTGCATACTTCTATATGACAACCTAAAAGACATCAGTATGTAACATAATAATTATTGTTGATTTCCTATTATTTTGTTTAGTGAAATTCTGCAATGTTTCTAATATTCTTTTACTATTTTTTATAATTTTAAAAATAAAAGAAAAACAATGGGGAAAAAAGAGAAAAGCTAAGACCAGAGATCTCATGTGACCCAGCTATTGCCCTTTTAGTATTTTCCTAAAAGAATTAAAAGCATCACACCACAGCACAGTTTGCAATAGCTACATTGTGGCAACAACCCAAATGTCCATCAACCAATGAATGGATAAAGAAGGTGTATGTGAGTGTGTGTGTGCATGTGTGTGTGTGTTTATACAATAAAGTACCACTTAACCATAAGGATAAACTTGAGACATTTCTATCTAAATGGATGGACCTTGAGACCATATTCTTAAGTAAAATAAATCTGACAGACATGTGTAAATACTCCATTGTTTCCTGGTGTGAGAAACTGAAAGCATAAATAAGAACCAAAATGCATAATAGATACTGTGAAACAGAAACAAATAATTCGAAAGCAAAAGGTAACTCAGGAGGATGAAGCAGGAAAACGAAGAAAAAGTAAAGAAAATGATGAGACGAGGAAAAACTGGAAACAAAGCTATGATAAACAAAGAGGGAAAGAGGTATTGAAGGGAGGGGAATGGGAAAAATAGCGGCAACAAGATGCACCATGTACAGTAGGCATGAATCCCTTATGATGAATGTGATCAGTGTGCATATTTAAACTGTACCAGGGCGGGCCAAATAGCTCAGTGGATTAAAGCGTCTGCAAGCAGGGGCAGGGGCAGGAGCCTGCAGGAGCAGGGGTTACGATCCCTGGGCCTGCACTGTTGGCCACGCCTCTGGGGCATGCTGAGCCTGAGATTTGGGCTGGGCGTGGCAGCACACCCGTGTAATCCCAGCTCTTGGGAGGCTGTAAACAGGCAAATCACTATGAGTCTGATCTAGTAGTAAGATGCTGAACACCCTGAGGACCCTTCCCTAAAATACAAAAAATAAATAAGTAAATAAACTGTACCAATAAATAAAAAAATAAAAACACAAACAATATCATACTCTCAAATTATCTGAAAGATTCCCCCTCCTGTGTGAAAGCAAGAGGCAGAGGCCATCTGAGCCCACTATGCTTATCTGCCCCATTTTAGCACAGGCACAGAACTATCCTCATTTTCATACATACATCTTAAAGTCAATGTCAGCACACATTCTTCCCCACCACTGCTGACACCCCAGCCACTGGGAAGACACAGGAGCAGAAAAGGAAGCTGTGGTAAGCAGATTTCCAGAAAAGAAAAACAGTGATGATGACCCAAATCCAAATCAGTCCAGCTTGAGAAGGGTGGCCACCACTTGCCACACAAGGTCCCCTGAAAACACACAGCTGAAGGAAAGCCATGGCTGCTGCAGCCCCAGGCCACCACAACACTACGCCAACCCAGGACAATAAGGCTGTACCTCACAGCATGCCTTGTTCTCAGGTTTTCACTGACAGGACTCCCCTAGAGCTTTCCTGACACAGCAGTGCCTCATTAGTCCCTGAAAGTATGTTAAAGCCCCATATTACAGCCTCAGAATATGGGTGCGTTTCCTCCCCTGAGGGTGATGCAAGCCCACCCACACTGCACAGGGGGATCTGCTGGATGTTTTGGCTAAGCCCTGAAAAGAACAGAAGATGAGATGTTTCAGTCCTGTCCAGCACTCTGAGTGTGAAGTAGCTATTAGAGCCCAGGCAAGAAGCCAACATAATATCTTGTCCAACCACTATTAATGCAAATCTTGCTTCTCATAGAACTATGCAGAAGCATGCCATATTTATCCTAACTGTACTGTTTATACACACACATCATGATTCTTCCTTTGTATACCCCTTTTGTTTTGTCTAGACCTGTCAAAGATGAGCACTCCATTGTCATTAAACCAATTTAGGTGCCTGAACTCGGCGACACAATGCAACACAGTCCAGCATGCCACAATAATAGTGAGAGATAACAAGGTAGAAAGTACTAATTATTGAATTGTTGATAAAATTCAGCTATAAAAAATAAGGTATGTATATAGCTACACTCTCTTCATTCACTAATTAGAGACATTTGCTATAATAATGTAAGTATAATATCATGTATGCACCTTGTACAACACGAAAACATTTTGCAATGTGTTAATTTGTCTTGAAACTGTCTCATTGCTATTTGTTCTTCAATAAAAATAATAATAAAAAAATTATATGGGCACAAAAAAATAAAAAATATACAGCCCAGGCAAGCTGTGTGTGAGCCTTGCGGTGGAAATGCACTCTTAGAATGGACTCAGCTGCTCCTGCACCACAGATACCTCCCAAAGGATTGGCTAAGTCATCCATCTCAGAAGGTTTTCTTCCAGATTTCATGTGACAGCAATCACTTCACAAAATAACCTTAGGCCAAATTTAATCAGAAGACCTATGGGATAAATTCTCAGAGAAGACAGTTATACAATGAGTATCAAGGATGTGGAAACCAGATAAGCACCAATAAGGTTAGAGGAGCCAGTACATCTTGCTGTGAATCTGCAAGGTGCTTTTGATATAGCCTCTACACCCCTGCAATCCATGGGCTATCCTCAATACTGAACACATGATGGTGAGATGTTACTGCCTTACTGATAAACCTTGAGGAAAATAAAAGCCTTTTGAAGCTACTGTACCACTAAGTTCAGCACATCTATAAGAGTAAAACCTAAGAAGCAAAGGGAGAAATTTTCTTGTGTCTCAGCTGATTTAATACTTATATGAGAACTGGAACTCAAGATCTTCCATTTGATGAACTCACACTTCATATGTATATAAATTTTCAAAACAGAAAAAAAAAGGAGACAGACAACCAAATCAGCCTAATATAGTCAACATAACCAGACAACATAAAAAAACTCCATAGCAACAAAATACAAAAAATTATTTATGTAGATTTACAACTAGATGAGCTCCAGATGTATTTTTTAAATCTATTCTCCACACGTGTTTTTCTGCTTAATAAATATAACATCCAAGTTGGAATATGACTAAAACACTGAATTGCCTAAATTTTGGCTATCCTCACCTGCTGTTAACTATTTTGAGCTCTTTCCCAATTGGGCAGCCACTCCTGAACTCATAAGCACATAGGCTTGGGAGAGCCAGAAGTAAAAAAAAAAAAAAATGCAGTCCACAGATTTGTTTCTTCTGTTTTCTCAAAACAAAATCATGTTTCTAAAAAATGCCCTCAAATTTTGTCACTATGTAGCTGTCAGAAAGGGCCAGCCTATTTGCCTGGCAAGCACAAGGGCCTGAGTTCAATCCCTGGTTCTGCCAAAAAATTAATTAACTAATTAATTAATAATAAATAAAGAGCCAGCCTGTTCCTCTTCATAACTCAACTCTAAATTCATCTCTGGTGCTACTGATACGTTTCTAGCTCCAGGAAGTCACTAGGCACCATCACAAGTGCTCAGTCTGTATCCAAGCAGAATAATCCGTCAATCAGTTTCAATTGGATGGCAGTTTGGGGGCCAATTTGGACAAGCACACAGGGCAGATTTCACTTTTCTGCCAAGATCACTTTCAAGACATTGGCTAATTAATTATAAAAGCTTTTTTCAAAACAACTTTGAGTCTGGCAAGGAAAACAGGTTAAAAAATAAAAGCCCTGTTAAAACATTATTTTACCAACAACAAAAAAAAGACCTATATTTGCCACAACTTCAATTTATGTCCAACTCTACTTTTCTTGCTTGTCCTAAAAAGAAACAGGATTTGAAGTTACTAGAAAAGTTGTTATGGAAAGTGAAACTATCAGATTGAATTTCTCCTCTACTGTTGGTGATAGCCCAGACAATGAATCAGTCTTTAAGCTCTTTGGTACAAAATAGTTTCTTCTTTTTGGAAGGAGAACGGATGGGCTACTATGGATACAAGTTAAATGGCGATATATTCTTCCAGTGAAATAGTCATTATCTCACTTTTGCTGACTCTGAAAACAACAAAGTCCTGGGTTAAATCTTCCACCTTTCTCCATGGGCGTCCTGATGTCCATGAAAGGCTGGTAATGGGCAGTGGAGACTCTGGTTTTAAGGACCCAATCACACAGGTTCTACAACAAATCATGATGTGCTAACATTTCTTCCATTTCTAGAATCCAAATCTTATGTAATTTGCATCTTAAATCATCACGCAATTTCGGTATATGTCCCAAGAAGGTAAGAAATTTCAGTCAGCATTTACCAAATGCCTTTTGGTTCATTCTAGCTAGAGGAGGACTGTCCCTAATAGAAGAAGGATTCCTCAAGAGTCCATCAACCCACAGGACAAACCAAACTGCCTCAGCCAACTTCAGGTTCCCCGATGAACAAAACAATCAACATTGCTTGGTAAGTATGGAATGGAACCAACATGTACACAATGGCTCTGAAGGCAGTTCTCACAGCCCAGGTTGCCCCTCTCTTGCTACTCATGCAATATTTAGATGACATTCTCTAGTGGAAAGGAAAAGTCCTATAAGAACTTAAAGAAGGACTCAAGGACTCAAGAATAATCTCAAGATAAGGATGGAGGGAAGATATCAAGACTGATCAGAACAGCATCCTCTTCTGGAGAACACTGGAGAATCTGTGAAGAAGGAGAATACTGGATTTCAGAGGTACTTAACAGGAACAGGAAATTCTGAACTTTACTTGATAGGGAAAAAATATGAACTGTGTATTGATCTGAGAGAAAAGAGGGATAAGGGATTAGTTCCAAAGGTTTTTCTTATAATCCAGAGCTGAAACGATGAAGGCCCAATAGCACAGTGCTGGTTAAGGAGATACAAAGCATCCAAAGGCCACTTCATGAGAAAGAACATAATTTCACCTTTCTTGTACTTTTTAGAATGTACCACAGCCTTTAAAGTTGTCATTACTACAAGTACTGCCAGTTAAAGAGAAACATTGTCATAAATATTGCTTTTTTAAGAAAAAATATAGCAAAACATGAAAAAAGAAAATTTAAAGGCATCTTATTTAGAAAAGAGTGAGAGGTAAAGAATAAGGTCATGCAAACGATATACAATTAACATGTCAAGTATGAAGCCAACAAGAATCATATTCTTTTATTACATCAAAGAACAAAAAACTAGTTTTAACAGCAAGAATCAAATACTGGATTTTTTAACTTGAACTATATGTCATTTGAATTTAATAAAGGAAAAAATATTATCTGTAGTACAGTTAGTCAGTTTTGAAAAAATTATAAAGGCCAGACATTATGCTTTCATGTTCCTTTTCAACACAAATTACTTTTTATTCTATCCTGATAAAAACAGGCTAAGATGGCCATGGTTCTTTAAAATTCATCTTTAAATTATATCACTTTTATTTCTTTGACACTGTCTTTTTTTTTTTTTTTTTTGGCAGAACTGGGGATTGAACTTAGACCCTTGAACTTTCCAGGCAAGCACTTATTCTACTGAGCTAAATTCCCAACCCCAAGTCTTCTTAAAATTAGGAAGCATCATATTATAATATCAACATACTATATTCAAGAAATCTGCCCGTAGATTCCTCACTCAACTTGGAAAATAGCCATGCCAATGTCTCATTCTTTTCAAAATAAAGCAAACAAAAATTCAAAAGCTAATTGCTCTTCATTTTGAATAGGTTACTTCCTATGTGTGTCACCAGATGAATATGCAGAAAGTGAGACAACTATCACAACCCTAGCCTGATGCATCCCCCTAAGTTAAACTATCCCAGGATTTCTTAGCCCTTTATAGTTTACTAAAATACTTCTTCATAACATATGTCATTCAATTCCCACAACAAACCTTAGGAAAAGATTATTTCTATTTTAAAGCCAAGCCAAGGGCCAGGAATATAGTTCAATGGCATGGCACCTGCCTGGCAAATGTGAGACCTGAGTTCAATTCCCAGTTTAAAAAAAAAAAAAAAATCAAACAAATTGTAGCTCCAACATTAAAACTATTCAGGTGGACACATCCACAAAGACTGGAGACAGGATTCAAATTCTGTCCTGATTCAACAGCAGTTCAGTTAGAATGTTGCTTTCCTTCCATCACAGAAAGTGCTAGCTCCTGTCTATGGAGAATGACCCAGAATCTTTCCCAGAATCTCTGAGACACACATTCACCTTTATAGTTCAAAGTGGTAAGAATCCTTCGCTTACCTGGTCTTTCTCTGGTTTATCAGAAATGTCATTCAGACTGGAGGAAGTCAGGTTCCTATGGGTCATGGCTGGGCTACCTGGAAAAACACAAGTGCACTCTAAGTCAGGATTTTTTTTTTCAAGAAAACACAGTTTGAGTTACACACTTCACAGACACTATGGGTGACAATGGGAGTGCTGGCAACATTTTTAATTACATCAGGATTCTCCTGAAAACATTTCCAGAATCCAGGTTGGACCGTAAATACAGTTAAATAGAAAGTAAGTAAAGGCCCAAATATGTCATCTTACTGCCTGGTTTTGTTTGAAGATAAACTTGAGGGGAAAAAAAGGCAAGATGCATAAAAATAAATCTCCTAGTTTGACTTACTTTCTGTTATTGCCTTTCCTCATGCTAAACCACCTTGTTTCTTTTCTTCTGATTGCTTGGAGAGACCACCTCTTGTCCCCACCAGTGGAGCTGGACTCTGGATACTAGCCCAGGTTTCCTGTCACCCAGGCCTTGCCTTCACTTCCTGCAGAACCATTCTCTGATCTGCCAGAAAAGTCACCTGCCTTCCCTTCTCTGGTGTACATTTTAATCACCACTAGCTCTTCTTAGTGGTCATCTGATCCAAAATCCTCATACTTTGCCTTGAAAACTCCCTTTTTTCCATGCATTCCCACTTGCCCAAAATAAGTGTATCCATTCTTCCTCCTTAACACATAAAACCTCTTCTTTGAGTCAGAGACTGAATTTCACTGGGAATACTACAGGAAAATTAATTTTCCCTGCAATATAGTAAGCCAAGGCAAACTAGATTAAAGATGTTACTCTTGATACTGTTATACACAGGCAGAAAGAACAGCTACAATCCATTTTTAGGGAGGCTGTGTGAATCAACAGAACACTGAGCTTTCGTTCTGTAGCTGGACCTGAACCTTCTAGGCTTACTAAGCAAAAAAAAGTAACTTTTTAAAGCCAAGGATGTTTGACCCAGCCCTGCAGGGCGCTGAGTAATGTATTTATTATTAATCCTCAATGATCCCACTCAGGTTGGTCTCACAGTAAGAGGACAAGGGTTGCAAAGAAGCACAGGAGCAGTTTAAACACAGCTTCACCTTGGTTTTTATATCATTCTTTCAAACACACACTTTAATTCTTCCAGATAGAAACTCCAAAAAAACATAATTTTAAAATACTAAATTCTACTCTAAACAGGTTGATGTCTATGTAGCACCAGCTTTTTAAATAATATAACCAAATTTAAAAATCAGAAAAATCCATTTTCCTAAGCTAGCAAGACAGAGCATTTTCCACTCTGCTGCATTTTATTGAGTAAGCATGGCCTAGATCTCTTAAATCCTCTACCTGGTAGGGTGTGTTATTCTAGGAAAATCTGAGCACAGGGCAAGGAAATTAACATCTGAAAAAGTGCCTTATAAGCAAAAAAAAAAAAAAGAAAACCCTCCATAATGTCGCATTTTTCCCCTCTGAACCAAATGCTAGACTGCCAGTGTCCACTCAGTACTAAAGACATCAGATACAAACTATAATGTGTCCAAACAGTGCTAAGATTGAAACTACTAGAAAATGATGAATAGGTACAATTTTGCACTTCACATTAAAAAAAGCACTTTATTGGTGCTTATTATTATTTGGAGTTATAGTTATTTGGAGTGAGTGGATATTTTGTCTGAATAACTGAATTATGTATTCCTAAAGCAATGAACCCTTAGCAATTTTCATCATTTATAGGTAAAAATTAGATGCACAGATGAGATTGATTTCTCATTATCAAATTAATTGTACATAAATGGCAGTACCAAAATGATTTCAAAGCAGTTTTTCATTAAACAAATTAACTGGACAACAGATTACACATACTGATTTGCTTTGGAAAATCTTTATAAAATCTGTAAAGGTATATTTCAGCGCTATCATTGTCCTAATTGCTGTGAAATCTGAACAGGAAAAGGACAAATGAGTAAGGTTTTTACTATAGTGATAAACTTGACTGACATGAAAATGTTTCCAAGAAGCCTCATGTAATAATAAGAGCCATTATTTCTCTCCTTTCTGAGAGACAGTTATAATTCAGGGATCTATATTTATACTCTATGAGAGTTAAAGGTGCAAGACCCAGATGAGAGAAAAAAAGGCTGATACTAAGAAACAATCGTATCTATTGTCCCTCCTAACTGTCTCTGGTTCCCACAAATAAAAGTAATTAATATAACAGCATCAGTAACATTTCAATCTGCAAATCATATACTGGATGAGCTCAGAAGTTGACAGTTCCAAGTAATTAAGCAAGATATTTGGAGTCTTCAAAGTTTCTCTGTCTTCTTCCCTATCAAGCTACTGATGCCCAGTCTCCGACACACTGAACCAGAAACAGGTATTTCTCAAGCCTCTTAATTGTTCCTGAGCCAGCAGTATCAGCACCCCCAGGCTCTACCACCACACCACTTATTAGAAATTCAAGTTCCTGAGGCTCACTCCAAACCACTTTTGTAAAACCCTGGGTGTGCAGCATAGTAATATGGGTTCTACCAAACCTTCCAAGTAGTTCTGAAACATGCTAAGGAGTGAAAACATAAAATAGCTACCTTCACAAGATGTGCCCCATTAGAATCTGAGGTCAAAGAAACAAATACATCCAAGCTAGAAGGGGCAGAGAGGAACCCTGACAATTTGCCCTTCTCTATGCTTTAAATTACTCTGACTCAGGCAAATCCTTCAAGCGACCTTGCCACATAAACACATGAAGAGAATATTCTATTTTCCCTCTGAATCATTACTTATACAACCAAATAGCTGATTTACTTTATTTTGGAAACTGTTTGATGAACTTTTTCCAGATACATGTTACCCAAATCAAAAACTGGGCCAGAGCCAAAAGAGATTACAAATCAGATTACATGTGGGAATGAGAAATGTATGCATGGATTTGGACAAACCCAGAAAGCTGTTACACAACAGGCCCCTAACAAAGTTCTATTGTGCACATTTTGCAACTGACAAGCAGTAAGGTACACTGTCAGAAAAAATGAGAGCTCTCTATTTAGAGTCTTCACCTATAATGTGAATTCATTATATACCATGAGTAGGAGATCAATAATGTCACCTGGGGATGTTACTTCTTGGAACAGGCAATGATCAAATCAAAGCTGCCATTAGTGAGTTATGTCCATCTAAACCCTGGGGTGCATAAACATCTATGATTATTCCTGGCCCAACATAAAAATCCCTATTTTTTCTTAATTTTTATTTTAAAAAGAGAAGAATCAATCTCAAATGCATAGTCATATTTAATTTTCATATCACTGTGTTCTGGACATAAGGAAAAGAAAGGTTTTAGAGAATCACATTTTCAAGCAGTTTCACACAATCAGAAACAATTTCATTTTTAAAGTACCCATTTGGCAGGTACACAGTGTTTCTATAAAAATTAATCACATTCTGTACTGTTTAAAAATGGTTGTTATTCTTTAGCATGCATGTAGCGATTCATAAAGTATTTTGCAATTGTGTCTATTATACAATACAAATGGGTAAAAGAGAAAGATGATATTTAAGTGTAAGAAATGTACATTGATATAGAACAGAATGACATGTAAACTCCCTCTTGTCTCACACTGCCATGAGGAGGCAACAGAGAACTCAGGAAGGAGCTAACACAAAATCTCATAGTCTATAGAATATACTGGGTTCTTAAGAATAATTTAATATCAAGCAGCATTTTCAGCATAACAGTACTTAAGTTAGCTTACACAAAATAGACATATAAATGCATCTGCATGTTCATATGAAAATTCAGAGAGGCTCAGGGAGATAGCTCAGTAGAATAAGTGCCTACCTGGAAAGTACAGGGCCCTGAGTTCCATCCCTGGTACTGACCAAAAAAAAAAAAAAAAAAAAAAAAAATCAGATGGATGGGTCTTTTTTTTTTTATTTGTGTATTTCATACAGGATTTCACTACACAGATTGGACTTGTGGTGATCCTTCTATTTTCATCCTCCCCAGAACTGGGATTACAGGCATGCACCACCATGCCCAGACACAGTCACCCACTAAGCATACCCCGGGGGCAAGCTGGCACAGCATGTGCAACTGGAGTTTGAACCCTGGTCCCTGAACTTGCCAAGGCAGGCACTTAGTCCACTGAGCTATCTTGCCAGCTGTATGGGTCTTATTTAAACTAGACATTATTTTCAGAAGCATGCACGTGCCAGAGTCTGGATGTAAAACTACCCACAAGGAGCTCTGTCCTTAGCCTGCAGCAGTATGGGGGTGGTGTGAGTGTTAGAAGGTGGGGCCTCGCAAAAGGAAATGAGGACTGGGTCCTGCAAGGTTCCTCTAGGGGGGTGCCAGGGACTCAGCCCCTTCCTGTGTCTATGCGTCCCAGCCACCCTGAGCCAAGCTCCGTTACAACGTACTGTGCCCTGCAGGCTCCTCACAAAGGAGACAAGACACTAAACTGTGCCCTCTGAAACCATGAGTCAGAATAACACTTCCAAGTAATTGCTATCCATCTCAGACATTTTGTCCCAACAACGGAAACATGACTGACAAGGTACATGTACTGTGCTCTGCACTCCCTTATCATGCTTTCCCAACACTCCTCCCAATTTTTATTGACACAACAAACCTGCTGGAAGATGTCTACACCCACATCAACTGATGGGGTCAACTGATCTTTTGGACTACGAGGTACTTTTATTCTTTATATCAACATTGTGTGTCTATTATTATTATTGCTACTTGATGGATAAACATATGAACTACAAAGAGGATAAGTGGCACTAAGACAGAAAAAACAAACAAAATAGTAAAATCATAATTTTAACTTGGATTTCTTAATACCAATTCTACCTTCTTGTGAAGAAAATTGATCCCTTGTGCCATTTGCATAAATGATACATAAACCTCATCCTGTCTCACAAAGGGGAAATCTATAACCACAAAGAATATACTCTATTTACATGTCAATTATATGCCATAGAACACCAATAATGAAGTTTAAGGCAGATATGTTCTTAGTTTCCAACACAGCTCTTCCCAAAATTAAGAGTTGAATGTTTTATGGTTTGAGAATTGAACTCATGCATACTAGGCCAGCACTCTTCTACTAACCAGCACTCCATCTGAGTTTGTGTTTATTTATTTCTCTCCATAAAGAATGGAGTAAATATTAACTGACCTCTTGTACTCTGTTTGCCACTGTTATTCAACAGTAGCATCAAACCACAGCTCTGAGGAGAAATATATTAAAAGCAACAGCAATACAGTTACAAAAGATACCACATGCTTCTGAATGTCCTATTTCATAGTGTCTGTAAAATTCCACAACACACATGCAGCCAGCTCTCCATTGTTTTCATACTGATTTTCCACATTTCAAAGTCTTCAATCTTTTCCCATATCGACTACCAGAAAACAGAAATATAACAGGATAAGGAGAATAGCTCACTTGGGACACTTACAAAGAATATGACTAACCCAGACAGAGTGGCTTAGTTTTCCTTGGACTCAGGTTATCAAGAGTTATCTCCACCAAAATAATAATAAAATATTCAATTCATTAAGAACCCCTAACTGGTTCTTATTCCATCTTTAAATAAAAGATAGAAATAGCTGAAATAGAAATATCAGACTAAAGAAAGCTCAAAGTTGAGTCAGTTATTAAGGAACTTATTTTAAAAAAACAGTATAGGTAATTCTGCTTTTTCATTTTTTACTATTCTGTTAGAATGTTTTAATTGTTTCTGTCTATGGCTATCATAATTCCACTGTGACAGTGTGGACCAAGTCCTGTCCTGTGCAATGCTCTAGCCTTGGAGTCTGGCATAACTGGTGCTTCAAATATTTGTGAATGAAACATTAAAAGAGAACCACCTGACCTCTGTCAGAGTTGTAGTCCTGCAAGGGCTGTTTCCTGTGAAGAGAGATGTCATGTACACCTTCACCAGTCTTCAAACTCAGAAAATCTGAACACAAATGAGAAGAAATCTGTAGCTGGCTCAGAACTAACAAAACCAAAGGACTCTGCCAAAGTGGACAACAGCCCATCAGCCAGCAGTAGGCCCAGGAGTCAGGCAAGAAGCAGTGAAGTCCCAACCAAGGAAGCCCCGGAAGTGAGGACTAAGGAGAAACAAACCAGGTGTCAGGGCAAGAGGTGCTCTGGAGCCATGGAACGCGTGGGAAGGAAGACAGAAATAACCTGAAGCACGGGACTGACTCAAAGTGGAGCAAATTCGGAAGAAAGAAAACATCAAAAGATCCAGATAGCTATCAAGTATGTGAGTGAAGCTCAGCCAAGAACTGCAGTCTTTCCTAGTGCATGGGCAAAGATGAGGAAGGTGCAGCCTCGTGCCCAGGGGGAGAGCAGTAAGAGTGCAGGGGCGGAGACAGCACAGCCTGCAGTGCCAGCTGGGCTACCAGACACTGTGCTCTCACTTTAGCACTTCTCCACTTGGAGGCCTCCCATCTCTGCCACAGGTGCATCTGTGCATCTTCTCCTCCTCCACTCTCCTTTCTCACTACTCTGAGCTTCGCCCAAGATTCAGTTTAGGTCTTGGACATCCCAGGAATCAAAATCTATTTCTCCCCCTTCTCTTCCTACTCTTCTTTTCCTTTTTCCTCATTTTCTGCCATGTACATATGGAAAGAGGAGTACTAAGTTTCTAAACTGCCTGAGCTGGGCCTGGAACTATAATCCTCCTGCCTCATTGTCCCAGAGGATGTCTCTTTTGAGTTTTTTAAATTTCAACTTACAACTGCAAAACTTCAGAATTCTTAGTGATTCCTATCCTGATAGTATTTAAATTGTATTGTGACAGAAAGATAGGAAATACTTACAACATATGTCATCCTCTCTCTTTTCATACACATACACACACAGTAGACATGCTTGGGAAATCTGATAAACAGAGCAATCTATAAAATATTTCAAAGAATCTGTGGTCCTAAAGATTTCAAATCTTCATAAGTCTATAATAGCTCCCTTTCTCTGTCTCACATGCACATATACATGTATGAGCATGTATGTACATAGCAATACCCCTGTACACACACAATGTGAAACTAGGCAAAATAATTATTCTATCCAGAACATACAGATAGGCATGTGTAAAACAAACTCAAACCTTATCTCACAGAAATAGACAAAAGAGAAGTTAACGGCAGTAATCTTATGCAAGCTGGGTGAAAGGATAAATTAGGAAAAGTCTAAAAATGACAGCACTTGAGAAACATAAACACCTTTCTACCTTCAATCCAAACGGGCACTGAGCCAAAACAATGTTAAGCAAATGTCCCTAAGGCAAGGTGAAGAGGAACTGCAGTAGTTTCAGGCAGCCACCTCATTTCAAGAGCACAACATGTATTTGTGTGTGTTTGCTAAGTCTGATTACTCTCTTACATCTATATATAGATGCCAGATCCAAGATACAGGAAAATTTCACTGATCAGATTTGGGGTAGAATTCTCTGATATGATAAAATATCTAAGCTTACAATACTTTAAGAAAGCAATCAATTCAGACTGGCAAACAGAACATGACTTAATAAACAGGTTTATCACTTTAAGTTAAAAAAACATATAAAGCCACATTAACAAAAGGAACTGGCAGAAAAAAAAAAAAAACAGCAGACATGAAACACTTCAAAAACCTTGTAAGAAAAATAAATACAGTAATAGAACTTAACACCACTTACAGCATTTAGAAGCTCCAATGTATAATAGGCAGAAGGGCACAGAGCCACAGAAGAGATTTTCCCTACTCCACAGAAGCTCCACACTGAGAGACAGCAAGTGGAGCGAAGGGAGAAGTGAGGTGCAAGGTGGAAGGGAGGAATTCATGGAGAGCTCAAGCTCAGAGTTGAACCCCAGGGGCCAGAACACTTAACAGATGCCATGGCATTTATGCCACAAGGTACCACTAAAGAGAATCTCAGGAAGAACTGAGGCAGCTGTACAGCTATTTGTGCTCACAGCAAACCCTGCTACATTTACAACTTAGAGGAACCCTTGGGACAGTACTTTCTGCCGTGCTAAAATCAATAAGCATTAGACATTTAATAGGAGAAGCCCAAGTATCATACACACCATAAAGAAAATGTATATGAAAAAAAATCACATAATTTAGGAAACTTAAAAATTCTTATTAGACTATAGGTAAAGTTGAAATAATATGGACAGAAGATGTTGTGAAACATAAGACAAGGGACAAGGAAAAGATTTTAGAATGAAGAAACATTCCTTGAACCATATGTATACATATATACCAGATCTCAAATATAAAATGTTCCAATGTAAGAAGAAAGTAAAATTTTCCATAAAGCAAGGGGAGAAAGAACAATGTCAGAAAATATGAGAAAATAGATCGGAAGTGAGGAGAATGAACCCATAAAGGCCAATGTCTGATTACTAGGAGTTTCATTAAGCCAGAACATGGTAAAGGGAGGAATTCCAAAGCCAAGTGTAAATTCTAATTGTGGATTTCCAACACCAGACTCAACAGAAAGAGGAAGTACAGGATTTGCTTACAAATAAAAGAATATAAATGCAACCAATATTGACAACAAACTAAAAGAAGCAATGGCAGAAGCTGCAAGTCAACAGAGAGGAGAAGATTAAGGAAAAAGGAAAGCAAGGTGCGGCCTCCTCTCCTCACAAGGCAAGTGTCAAGGTCCTACGAACACGTGCTCAAAACCACCAAAGCGCAGGGCCATCCTGGGTTACAAACGCAATCTATAATGGAACTAAGAATAATAATGAAAACATATTTGAAGAAAGGAAAAGTGCACAAATGAGATAAATGTTTGCTGTCAAAGATTAAACAAATAATATCGAGATGGAAAAATCAGAAGTAACAAAATAAGGTTCTTCATATACAGGAACATGAAGATAATCATGAAAACTCTAACAGAGAAAAATGAGATCTTTGAAAGGGTTAAAAGTGGCAGTTACAAGAATAAGGTCTGAAAGATAGAAGGAAGTAATTTATTTACATTAGAAGCCTCTCTGCACTCTTCAGGTTCACAATACCTGTACAAAAAGCTTTAATAAAAGTATATTATTGTGTTCCCCTTTTATCATGCCAGTATTAACTAAATGCACTTGTATGAGAAGTACATAAGATCAGGTAGAAATATTATTGACTAGTAGCCAATCTTAGGAGATTTAATTAAGTCAAATTTTAATACAAATTTGGAAATAAAAGAATTTGAAGTTTGTAAAATAAACCTTTAATACTTTAACATGCTCCATGAAATTCTATTATCACTATGTTTTAAACTATAGCAAGAGAAATTTTTTCCTGAAAGTACTGTCTAAATTATCAAAAATGTTAATCTAATGTCTTAGTTACCAAAAATTCTTACATGTGAAAAAAGTATGAATATATGCAAAAAAAAAAATTTAGCAAAATCTTACATCTATAGCCAGATAAATAGGCAGATATGGGTACAAATGTAGGTGCAAGTATAGAAACAGACTTAGACTTAGGAATTTCAGGGTTATCAAGACAATCTCTAGACTCTGCTGCACACACAACCCCTCCTTCTCTCTGGAGTCAGAGCTCAGGAAACAGGAGTGGGAGAAGCTGCTCACAGTGCAGCCAGCTACAAGAGGCGGACGTACACTGAGCGCTCGCCTTCTGTAGGTCACCCAAAATAAGCGGCAGTATAGGAAGCTCTTCAGCGCTCCCTCTGGAAGACACTGTGATCTCAGTTCAGTACCTGTTATTCTGATTGAGGGTCAATACTGTATCATTTTCTCAACTTACTACTGAAGTGGCATGGACAGTGAATTGGTTAAATAAAAGAGTAAGCGAAAACTATATAAAGCAGATATTTTTTTTTGACAATACTTCACTGAGTCTAGTTATCCAAGTTAAAAATTACTTAAATCAGTGGGCAAAGGTATGTCCTAAAACTACATTTTCTGCTGAACCAAGATAAAAAGAAAAGCAGAGAAAGAGAAAAACATATCAAGCAAAAGTAGAGAAAGAGAAAAACATATCAAGCATAATCAGAATCTGTGTCACAACTTCAGCTCTGTAATTCCACAAGTACAAAACTACAAGAAATTCCTCAGTCATATATTGTCACTGGACTAGGAATATGATACAAATTTCACATTGAATTTATACATCCCAGAGGGAAGATTCTCTGGAAAATAGGGTGTGTTTAATTAGAGATGTAGCTCATATCACAGAGTCAAAGGTCACATTGAGTCCATCTAACACCTCATGCAAATATTTTTTTCTCTCATAACATTAGATATAATCAGTTTTATAATATCTACTTATATACTTTTGGTGGTAATGAACTTGTCAGTTAATGAGGCAATCCATTTTACTGATACATATGATAAACTGCCTCAACAGAAACAGCATTTCTATGGACCAAAATGCATTATACTCAGTGTCAACAAAAGCATGCATATGCTCAGAAAGATGTAGCTTCCATTTAAATACACCTGATTTTCACTAGTCTTCTTAAAAATAATGAATAGTGCACATGTTCCTAAGTTTAACTAAGACTTCTCATGAATGGCAGCCCTTGTTTCATTTTTTTCTCTAGCACTGGGGAATAAGACCCTGCTGCTCTCCTCTCATCCAAGCTACTCCTGGGAAAAATCTGTTCCTCCTAGAAGGAAGAGGGGACTATGTGCCCACTAAGAGCATTATTAGCCTGAAACTGGGAAAACCAAAACTTGTATCAGGTCATCAAATGTCTTGGGAAAAAAAATCAATGGTCTCTAAAAGTTATATGGTATCATTATCCAAAACCATTGGGAATCTCAAGCAAATATCTTTTTCTCTGAAATGCTGATCCATAAGATCTAGTTCTGTTTTCCAATGCAACAAAGCAAAATCTGCTGTCCCATGTTCGTTAGTACTAGGCCAGCTTTTAAGAGTTAAGTAAGTATGCCCATGCCTCTCCTCTTGCTGTCTGATCTCGTCCCACTTACTCTTTCAGTTGCTTACAGCAGGGAGACAGTATGACATTTACATATGTGAGTCTTATTTATTTCACTTGTAAGTGTGATCTCTACTTGCATCCATTAATGCAACTGTAAAGACAGCCATAAAGACAGACTCTAAATTTCTCATTCTCTTCCTTCAGCTGTGCACCACTTTCCGCAAGAACTTTCCACACTGGCATAAAGGCAATCCAGATGTAACCATCAGTGTGTAAGTAGCTAATATTCCCTTCATGGCAAAGATCAGGCAATGACTTGGTCCATTCCAACATTTAGTGAATATCTACTAAGTGCATAACATTATTGTTGGCACAAGGGATAGAAAGAAGAATGGGAGGTGGTTCAGGTTCTTTAGGGACTTTGCCAACAAAGAAGGTGAGGTGATACTCAGTGGGATAGAAGGGAGAGGTACTTTGATTCAATGAGAGGAGAGGATAAAAGTTATAAAAAAATATATTCTGGAGGAAATAAGAGGTTCAGTGGCAGGTTAAATTTAGACCCATCAAGTGGAAGACAGCTGGGACAACATGACTGATAAAAAAGAGAGAATGCATCTAAAGTACTTGAGTGCCTAGTACAAGAAAAAAACATCAAAGACCAATTAGAGAGTTAAGCAGAGATCAAGTCCAGGAACACCTCACAAGATAAAAAAAAAAAAGTTTAGGCTTGATCTTAAAATATTATTTGCAGTTCAGGGAATGCAAACTTGGACCAAAAAATTACAGGGTGTTCACTGAGTGCTTCTGAATAGGAGGGTATGCTCCCACTTGTAATTCAGATGGATTCTTGTGGCTGCTGTAAAGGGAAGATTCCCAAGAAGTGAGAAGGGTGTTTGGGAAAAGAAGAGTTCACTGAAATTGTCCACAGGGAACAATAAGGACTCGACATAGAGCAGGTGTAGGAGAGATAAATAGGAATGAACAGGAAATGAAGAAGCAGAGAGTTTAAAGGATGAAGAACACAGAGGAGTCCAAGAGAGCTGAGCTCCTAGGACAACTGTAATATTATGAACATTCTTTCTGCAACTCTCATCAAAGTAAAAGTCTACTGTTTCTTGCCAAGAAAAATTCCATCATTAACTTCAAAATTGATATCTGCATTTAGAATATTGCATTTGTTTTATGGCCTGTCTCTCTCACTCGTATGTGCAGACATGCTAATTCATGTAGTTAAATCTTCACTTGTCTCCAGTAACTGAATCTAGACATTGTTTGGTCTAATCAGAGTGCTTTAGTGTATATTTGCATGAAAGGCATTCCAACAATATCAAATTAGTCTAACTCAGAAGTGCCTGTCAACTACAGTCTCACTGACTTGTTGGTAGACCCTGAACTGGCAAACGTAACCACCCTTCATTATAAAAAAACACTCGCTTGATCCCCAGCTGAGGATCTCCCATGCAGTGGCACACCCACAGTGGGGGGTCATGCTGAGATGTGATTGAGACTGGGTGTGGTGGCATACATCTACAATCCCAGGGCTTGGGAAGCTAAAAACAGAGGACAACTCCTAGTTCAGTCTGTGTAGTGAGACTTTGCACACCCTATACTAAATACATTTAAAAGAAAAAACTCTCACCCTGTACCTACAAGAGTACACAGAAGAAAGTTTTCTGCTCAGTGGTCTTGCAAAGCTTCACAATGCTCTCAATCTTGCCAAGGACATATTCTAAAATGAAGGCTCTGGCTTCTGTTGTAAGTGTGTAGTAGTTGATAGCAGTAGTCAGCAGTGCCATACACTACATGCTGCTGAATTTCCACGTGCTAGGCACAAGGTAGCATCAACATTCTCTGAAGTCAGTTGTGAGCACATAAATAACTATGTCACTCACATGATGGTGACATGCGTCATTTCTGGGCACAAATTTAAGAGACACCAGTGTGACATCATGATCCTGGCTTACTGCTACAGATACTGCAGAAGAATGAGACTAGATCCTGACTAAGAAGCACAACCAGAGCCCCCTAGAGAGGCTACTGTATACTCAGCAGCATGAGTAAGGAAGAAACTCTTGTGGTATTACATAAATGAGATTTGGTGGGTGTGGAGAGGAGCTGTTGCTGTAGCAAAATACAGCCCATCCTAACTATCAATTGTCACAAAAGAAGCAAAGAGACATCATGAAGACATGCTCTTCACCTGGGCCCTCAAACCGCATTCTTCTCAACAGTGATCTCAGGAGGCCAAGGAGGAACCCTAGACACACACACTAGGAGTCACTTCTTCATGACTCTTACTTTTTCTTTCCTTTGAAGACTTTCAGTCATCACCACCATGCTTCATCTACTTTCACATTTTATAGGGCTGGTGAGACAGGTGAGATAGCTCAGTGGACTAAGTGCTTGCATAGGTAAGCACAAGGGCCAGGTTTCGATCCCTGGCACCACATGTCATACTGGCCCCACCCACAGGCATGCTGAGCCAGAGATGGAGTCCTGGCATGGTGGTGCATGTCTTTAATTCCAGCACTAGGGAGGCAGAAAACAGGAAGATCCCTACAAGTCCAAGCTGCATAGTGGCACTCTGCACACACACACACACACACACACACACACACACACTAAAAATCTGTCACATTTTCATCATCTGGTTCTGCTATTCATTCATTTAATCATGCTACATTTAACTGATTTCCTGCTATTTATAATAAAGCTTTCCAGACAAAGTGGAATAGCATTTATCAAACTTGCTGGTCTCAGAGCCAAAAGAATATTTAACACAGCTTATATCTACAAAAATTTACCATACCAGAAATCAAAATATCAATTTTAAAAAATAGTTATCCATTTACTTTAAAATAATAATAAATACATTATATATTAGAAAAATTTTATGAAAAATAACTATATTCAGGACCGGCCAAATAGCTCAGAGGATTAAAGTACCTTTTTAGGCAGATGCAGCGGCCAGGGTTCGATCCCCAGTGTGTTGTGCTGGCCTCACCCCTGGGGTATGCTGAGACAGCTATGGACACTGGGTATGGTGGCACACACCTGTAATCCCAGCTCCTTGGGAGGTGGAAAACAGGAGGATCACCACAAATCTGATATACATAGTGAGACCCTGTAGACTCTGTAGACCCTTACTAAAAAATACAAAAGTAAAATAACAATTTTTCAAAGTAAAAATGTAATACCTGGACTTATAAAATATAATTGGATTCTCTTGTTTTGTATCTGCTCAATCTACTTAAAAATACTGTTTTAATCTATCTATCTATCTATCTATCTATCTATCTATCTATCTATTTAAATTCAGACCAGGAGGTTTCAACCCTTCTGAAGAATCTTGGTAATACTTGGGGCTCTTCTCAAAGTGTTTACTTTGAGAACAGAACTACAGGGCAAGAGCCAAAAACATTTTTACTGACTGATAATATTTTAGGTTTCATGTGCCCTATGATCTCTGTCACAAGTACACAATTCTGCAGTTATAGCAAGAAAGTAGCCATAACCAAACACACAAAGTATAGAGCATGGAATTTTTTTCCAGTAAAAGTTTACTTGTGAGACTAGGAAGGATTGGTCTATGGCCAGTCTGACAGTAGCTGAGACAAAAAGCCTTTAAATGAAGGTTTGAGTCCCTCCCTTAAGAAACATATAGTGAGGAGAGGCTGCTATTCATGTACCTGCACACTACAGTACAAAATCGGATGAGATTTGTGTCAGATGAAAAATATCAAGATGGTACTTTTGAGTTCAAGGTCAAAGAGGACACCTTGAGTTGGGAAGGCTTCAAAGAGAATGCTGACCCTGTAGCTGGGCAGGCCTAAGTTTGAAAGTCTCAGAGAGGAAAAGAGTACTCCAAGTGGACAGATTGCTCCAGGAACGGTACCATAAAACGGAAACACTCAAGAGAAAGCCAGTAACGGTAGATATCTGCTGAAATATCACACAGTGAAGGGATGTGCAAAAGTAGGCAATGCTGCTTATTCAACCCCGGACCTGGGTATAACAGGCCTTGAATGCCAGGCTGAGCTATCTGAGTGTATCTGAGATACACTGAGTGAATATTCCCACATGAGGAAGTAATTTCTCAGCTGAGTGTAGTAAGATTTGTTGGAAGGCAGAATGCAGAATATATTTGCATTAACAGTATTAACAGTGATCCCAGATAATAGGCTATTGGATCACACCAGGTAAGAGGAAATGAGAACCTGAAGCATAGAATTGCCAGTAAGAGTAGAAAGAAGGCCCTGGTCACTGAGCTTGCCTAAGCAGGTGTTTAGTCCACTGAGCCATGGCCCCAGCCCTGGGCAAGTTGAGCCACCACCGAAACCAGGTATAGTGGCACAGGCCTGTAAACCCAGTGCTGGAAAGGCTGGAAACAGGAGGATCCTAGGAGTCTGAGCTATGTAGTGAGGCCCTATGCCAAATACATTTGAAGAAGAAGGAAGAGGAGGAAGAAGTGGGGTAAAGGCAGAGAGTAGCAGCATTATTGTGGACAGAGGGACACACACAGCACACCCTGAGGGTACAGGGGATGATCACTCAAAGCAGAAGCTGAGGTTTCCTGTTCAAAAAAGGGAGAAAGACAATAAGGTATGAGCAAGACAGAAAAAGGGATATATCCAGTAAAGAAGAGTTTGATTATACACACACTGGGACACCATGTTATCAAGCACAAGTTGCAATCTCCACAAACTTTTGATGACAAAAGAAAATCAAAAACCGTACAGCAAACTGTCAAATGCTTTTCCTATTTAAATCTCTTCTAAATCTCCAGTATTCTGAAATACAAGAAAATTCTAAAGTTTTTATTTTCTCCATTGTTCTGTTGTCTTCTATTTGTAGCTATTTAAAATCAGCATCTACTTTACCATAGTCCATTGTCAAGTCAGTATTAGACATCAAAGAAATAGTTCACAAGACCTTGTTCAGAAACTCAGAATAAACTTTTGTAAGTGGGTAGGACTATCTATATTTTAAGAACATCGCAACTTGTTCTTGCCTACCACATACATTTTCTGAAAGTCTTGCTAACTAAAAAAAATCTGTAGATGTCAGGTTGCTGAAAGATTTTATTCTGTATAGTCTTTTGAAAATTACAATTTAGAACAGCTAAAGTAAAGGAACTTTTTAAGTTATACTTGGATCTGCTTTGGTTTTTGAAGGCCAAATACATATATGGAATGGTATAGTAAGTGACCCAAATAGTCCCATTCAACAAGCCTGCATTACGAACCTGTTGAAGAAAGAAACAAAGCAATGGAAAGAAAAATGCTTGGCATCAGGAGGGAAATGCTCTAAAATAAATGAGCTGGGCAATAAATAGCTGTGATGCAGGGATATTCTGCACTCCAAAGAATGGCTCTGATGGTGCTCTGAAAAACTCAGCTAAGAACATGGTAACATAGCAGAAATACAGACTATTCTTGGCCCATAATAAGTAAAGTCAGTCTCCTAATAAAATAGATCAAACTTAATCGGCTCTCCCCACCATCACTTGCCTACATTCTCCTGGTGGAAAGTACAATGCTTGTTCTGCCCCAGATTACTTCCTTTCCTTCAGCATTTAATCAACTGCCAACCCCTCCAGACAAAGTTTCTTGCTTATCTCCAGTTTTCCAAGCCTGGCCCAGATCCTTTTTCCCCTCTCTGACCTCCTAACTCTCCCATTCAAAGACTCCCTGCATAGCACACTGTTCCATACTGAAGGGTCTTCCACAACACCAGCAATTTTAACTCCCCTACATGCAGTCCTCAGATTCTTCCTTCCAATTTAATGTGTCAATTTACTCTAATCTGCCCAAAAAAAATTTTTACACTTTGTTTTCTTTCTTCTTCTTTTTTTCTTTTTTTTTTTTCTTTTTTTCTTTTTTTTTTTTTTGCATTTTACAGAAGTGTATTCAGGGTCTCACTACTAGATTGGACTCATAGTCCACCTGTTTACAGCTTCCCCCGTGCTGGGATTACAGGTGCGCAGCACCATGTCCAGTCTCAGTGACTGTCTCAGAATGCTTCAGGGGCAGGGCCAGCACAGTAGGCCCAGGAACTGAACCCCAGCCCCTATGCTTACTTGCAGTCATTTTAATCCACGAGCTATTTGGCTGGACCTATGTTTTCTTATACTTCTCTGTCTAGCATGACTTTTCAATGCCTTACCCTGCTTTTATTCCAATCTTCATTCATGGAACTATAACTCACTCCTTAAAGATCACTGAAAACTCTGACTCCCCTGAGAAGAATTCTTTTCCTAACTCTCTTTGTATGTTCTGTAACCTATTCTTCTAATAAGCACTTGAGAATGCACAGTACATACTACTGCTCCATACTCTACAGATAAGTGGTCAACCTCCTACTCTCCAGGGGCTCTCACAGAGTGGTTGTAACCTGTGAGTTTCCTTCCACTGTTTCCTTCCAAACATACTGTGTAACTAAATGATCAAGGAGGGCCAGCAAGATAGATCAGTGGACTAAGCACCTGCTTAGGCAAGTGCAGGAACCTGGGTATGATTCCTGCATTGGCCCCACCCTTGGGCATGCTGAGTCAAGAACCAAATCCAGGCAAGGTGGTGCATGCCTAGAATCCCAGTGCTTCAGAACCTGAAAACAGGTGGATCACTACAAGTCCAAGTTGCATAGTAAGACCCTGTAAGAATTAAAATTTTTAAAGATGATGGATAGATAGATAGATAGATAGATAGATAGATAGATAGATAGATAGATAGATAGATAAGCAAAGCCTCAGAATACAACTGCTAAATTGAGCTTTATTTAAAGTAAACTTCTGGGGCTAACCAGATAGCTCAGTGGACTAAAGCACCTGATTGTGCACAGCACAATGACCAGGTTTCAGCCAGTGTGTCATGCTGCAACCCCCGCCCCCCTGGCACACTGAGATGTCAATTGAGACTGGACACGGTGGCAAACCGTGCCTGGGAGGCTGAAAACAAGAGGATCATCACGAGTCTGATTTGTATAGTGAGACCCTGTAGACCCTGACCTAAATACATAAATAAAAAATATAATATAAAGTAAACCCTATGGATTCACCACTTTTCTAAACAAGTTCCAAATATTTTCAAGAACATTCACAGCAAGTGAAATGACATACCATGGGAGGCTGAGCAGAGGCTGCTGGATCACAAGGTCAAATCCTGTCTGGGCAAGTTCAAGAGACTCTGTCTAAAGAAAAACTATTTTAAAAGGGCTATAGATGTAGCTCAGTAGTAAGTATCACTAGATTTGACATTCAGTACCACAAAAAGGAAAAAAAATATCAGAGCCAGAAACAATTATTTCAGTTTAGTCAATAAATTCTACAGAATCTGAAAATATTGCAATTGCTAGAACTGCTAAATTCCAGAAGTGCTCCAAAAAAGAAACAAAAAACTTACCTAAAAGGGTTCTACTTAAAATGTAATATTTTAAGTCCCATAGGATGAAACAAGAATCAATAGTTTCATCAAAAAGCCAAAAGCAGTCATACTTCATGATTGTATTTGTGGTAACGGTAACAGTGCACTGGATAAGAATCTGCCAGCCAAAGGCTAAGCATGACCAGTGAATGTCCAGACCAGCCAGACACGCCACAAATAAAGACAGACACCAATCCAATCCCCTGAGGGGATTTGATTGAACTTATCAGATACAAAAGTTACGCTTTTTTGTTGTATAGGTCTTGCTTTTACTTGGTCTTAACCATCCAGCAGAAAAGTATAAAACAGAAGCATAAAAAGCAAAACCATATGACTATGCTGAGCTTTGAAAGGCTCAAGTCAACAGCTTCTGCCATTGCCAGTCCTATGGAAAACCCACTAGTATTACAGACCACTCGACTATATTGGAATATTTTGCTGAGTTCACACACCTACAAAATTTAATTGGCAGTGAAATACCCATCTCTGGCAAAACTAAACAAAAGAAGGGGATACAAATGAACAACCATTTTGTGTCTGTATATTCAAAATAGGATAGATATAAAGGTACTTTCTCTTAATTCAATGAATAGTGTTTGTGGACAGAGTATCATGTCTGCATCTTGTACTATGAATAGCCACTAATAAGACAATATGCAATGTATTAATTATTGAGACTGTCCTACTAATCAGTTTTGAAACTGTCTCATTGCTATTTTTTTCTCAATAAAATTATTTTAAAAAACTACTTGTGTTCTTTTGCAGTTAGTTGCAGTCAGGATCAGCTACTTCAGACTCTCACATCTGAGCTTCACAGAAGAAAACGAAGCTTAGTGGGTGTCTGGTCATCTCCTCACAAATAGATAAGTATCTATTTTTGTATCTGATAAGTTCAATCAAATCCCCTCAGGATTTATCCTGAAACCCTGTACCACACTTTGCCAGTGTCAGCCTTGTGGATGAGTCATGGCCATTGTTTGACCAGTTTACTCTCTGTGAAAGCCTGAGAGAAAGTTTTCTCTCCATGTGACTCTCCTTAGACACACTATCGCTGCCACTTTCCGCTGTGGCTCCATAACCTCCTTGATCAGAAAATTTGGGGCACAACTGAGTTCCATCATGTTACAGTACAGGTTCTCGTATGTCCTGAGTCTTCACTAACCTTGAAAGGCTAGGGGCAAAATGTTGGCTGTCCTCCGCAACCCTTCTTGAATTTTTGGTCCACAAACTTAGGTTGTTAACCCTCCAGAAGAGAAGCTTATTATTATTACCCTACAACATAGGCAGTTGAGCTTAACCTCACTATATGTCTTAATATCAAACATCTTAGACATAACATGGAGCAGGTATTTTCCAAGTCCATATGGAATATGAAGAAAAAAAATTTAAAAATAGGAATAAACAGTTACATGTTTGTACACAGAAATTTAGAAATCTAACCATATACATCCTGGTAATAAATGAAAACAAGAGACAAGAAAAAAAAAGTCACAAGTGTTTTCTGGGAACACAAATGATTCAGCTTTTAGATGTCCACCTGAATTCACAGATAAGCACTTAGAATGAAGAGCCTGTTGGCATCTTCCCAGACAGGGCATTGGATGCTCTAATCATGGAGAAGCGTTTAGGTTGCCCTTAACTGGTCTTGAAAAACAGAGGGGACATGTTTTTGTTCTCAGTAGTCTCGGCTGGATTCAGACCTGCCAGTGAGATATGTGAGGAAAAAATTGTTTTTGGTTTTGTTCCAGCTTCCAATTCAATACAGTAGCAGCATCTGCATTGGGTAAGAGCTCCCGGCACACATGTGCCTCCAGTGACAGCTAAGATAAGATGTGTGCAATGAGAAATGGCAACAGCTTACTTCACACAAGCACCTTCAAAGGCAGATTTAAAGGCAGTTACAAAACATAATAAATAAAAACAGTTATTTCCTTCAGGTCAATGTAGGCCTAAAAGTATCAGCTAAGAATATTCAAAGATTAACTTAATGAAATCTTGTTATAAGCCTTGTTTTTTAGCTGAGATATATAGATATAGAAATAGAGATATATAGAGATATTAGCTGATATTTTTGACAGTTTTTAAGTACCATTAAGGATTAGAATTGATTCAGCTCCGGGTGTACAGAAATATGAGGTTTTTTCAAAAATAAATTCTATTCACTTCTGGTGAAGGGTTTCTGTGTTCCATGTGGCCTCCAGGGAAAATGAAGCTGATGGCAGTATATAAGGATAAGGTGACAGGTGATGAAACATCTAGGTCTCAGGGCTGACCACCACCACCCTGGAGAACACAGCAGGGCGTGCCACACCTACCTAACGGAGCTTTATATGCAGCTGGACTAAAAAACACAATAAGAAACCAAAGAATGGCATGAAACAGTCTATAGTAAATCATTTTCAGGTACAGACAGTAGGAATCATAGAATGTTTGAGCTCAAAAAGATCTTATGCTTATAAAACCTATTTTATAAAGAATATAAAATTTTATTCAGGATAGGTGGGCAGAGACACAATGACAATATGGACATAGAATTTTGTACGTTAGAAGACAAAAACAAAGGACAAACTTATAAGAAGAGGAATATCATATTAAGAAATGAACTTGTATATCTCAGTTATTCAACAAGTGTGCTTAGTTTATTGAATTTACAGCCCTGAGGAAGATGAATGAGACTCCTCCAGAGTGACTGTCTGAGAGAGAATATACCACATAACTAGACAATAAAAAAAAATATTCTGATGGCTAAAATATGTAGTTTCTTTAAAGGACTGGCTTAGGTGGTAGTCTTAGGCTGATTTCCAAATAGTCACTATATTGCTAGATCATCAACAAACTCAACATTTTGGTCCATTTCATTGATATTTTATACACAAATATACTTTGCAGTCTGGATATTCAATTTATGGAAAAAATAAATATTTTAAAAAATAAAAACAACCATAATTCTTTTCACAATTCCTATAAGTATTTTGCAAAAATTGTAATGCCCATGTACTGAGTACCAAACACTATGTTAGACAATTCACATATTTCTAATTCAACTCTCACAACAGTCCTATGTTGGTAAGATTCACAAAATTTGATAGTTTAAAATCCAAATTTAAAAAAGAGAGAATCTGGCCAGTCAGGAAGCCAGCAGTAATACAACCAAGATTGAAACCCAATCCTGCCTGACTCCAAGCAGCAGTATCTGAACTTCTTGCTTAAATTTAAATGTCCAAAAGCATAGTCAGGAATATAAGACTTTATTAGGAGGGATGCATTACTACTCCTACTTGCAGATGGCAAGCCAAATCACATGAGCACTGGGCTTCACCGTAGGTCAGTAGATTTTTTGGCCATTTGCCCACATTAATTTCCCACACTGTAACTTAAGTAACACACTACCCATTGTATTAGAGATGAAACCACTCTATGACGTTTGCACCTTGTCCTAGACACTTATGAGGTCTGCAATCTTGGAAAGTTACTTAACTTCTCTAGTCCTTATCTCTTTATCAGCACCCTAAGGATAATAACAATGGCCACTTCACCAGCTTACTCAAACAATTAAATAGTATCACATAAAGTACTCAGTTCAGAATTTTTGAAGGGTAACAAACTGGTGTTTGCAAGTTATATTATTTGAGAAAAAAATTTTACCTAAGTTCATTAGACCCAATTATAGAAAAGTTAGTATAAAGTTAATAGTTCCTCTGATTTTCTCATTGCAAAATTCAAACTCTTCCTGTAAGAAAGGAATGCACCCTCAATAAGAACCTTTTACTGTCCCCAGCCCTGGGCCAAAACATTCCCATTGTCCATGAGCATATATGTGTGTGTACACACACGTATGAGGCAGGGGTGACTGTGGACACATGCATGTGCTCAGTTGCCTCACACATCATCTTGCACAGTTTTCTCCCATGTCTCCCTCATTCAGGGGAAGCTGCTGAGTACAAAGGTTCAACCTTTCCTTCTCTGAATGTCCCTCTTCCCCCAGAGCCCATGGCACCAACATGTGTTACACATGTGCTCATATCACTATGAAGTGCAGAGATTATTTGTTGTTTTGTTTTGCTTTTGAGACAAGATTTCACTATGTAGTTCAGGCTTGCCTTGACCTCACTATGCAGCCCAGATGGGCTTTAAACTCTCAACAACCCTTCTACCTCAGCTTCCTAAGTGCTAGAATCACAGGCAGATGCTGCCACACCCAGTGGTATACAGCTTATTAAGATAGTTCATTAAAATGTCAATGATGGGCCAGCCAGATAGTTCAACAGACTAAAGCGCCTGCTTCAGCAGAGTGCGTTAGCCAGGGTTGGATACCCAGTATGCCGTGCTCTGAGACTAGGCATGGTGGTGCACACCTGTAATACCACAACATGGGAGGCTGAAAACAGGAGTATCACTATGAGTCTGATCTATGTAGTAAGATCCTATAGATCCTATAGACCCTGCTCAAAATTCATAAACAATAAAATAACATATCAATGTCTCTCAATAAATATTATTTTACTATGTATCAAAACCTTTCCCATTGGGGCTGGGGAGATGGTTCAGTGGAATAAGCACTTCCCTGGCAAGCACAAGGGCCTGAGTTCAATCCCTGGTTCCGCCCAAAACAAAAAACCTTTCCCATTAAATTAGCTAAAAAACACACCTTTACAACGAAAATAATGAACAATTAAAAGCCAAATGATGTCACCATGGATGGGCTTCTTGACAACTAAAAATTATTTGCATCATGTATAATGAGTTTGGAAATCTTCAGGAAATATCCGCATGGTTTCTTGCTCCTCCTCAGTTTTATGTGAGTCTTATCTCATTAACAAACTCTAAATTTTTAAAAGGTAGTGAAGGCCTATAATCCCAGCACTTAGGCAGGTTCTCTGCAAGTTAAAGGGCAACCTAGGCTATATAGGAAGTTCAAGACCAGCCTAGACTACACAGTGAGACCCTGTTTCAATCAATCAATCGATCGATCGATCGATGGATCAACCAATTGATCAGTCAATTTGAAAAGGTCAGTTTTAGAAGGAAATAATAGCAGCAGGACTATAGAGTCCTGTTTTACCCTCTCAGGCAGTCCTGAGGATGCCCTCCACTCAGTCACCCCAGCCCAGTCTCACTGCCCACCTTGCCCCCTGCCACCTCCTTGCCCTCCCCAGTGCAAACTTACTCAGCCATCCCACGCTGGGGGTGCGCCGCACGCGGGGGTCATCATCCGAGGTGCGGGTTGCTAGGCAGGGCACTGAGTTCTCAAGCGGGCTGCAGGCTTTAGTGTCAGAAGCAGAAGACAGGAGGAGGACACATGAGCAGCCACAGCAAGGATGAGGATGGAAGCATTAATTAAGAAGAAAAATACTGAAGCAAATTACACAAGCAGGTTAGAGGTGAACAATGACATTACAGTGACACATACTCCCTCCCATGACCAAATCCCAACACAGCAAAATAACAATTACATTTAATCATGACAGTTTTCCAAGTTCCATGGGCATCTCAAATACACAAAACATGGATAGATTCATGTAGTGAACATTAATCTCAAGATGTTAGATAAGGACTTGTTAACTTTGCATCACATAAGCACATGAGAGGAAAGGCACATACAGCTATAAGCACAGGGGTAGGATGTTTGATTAGTAAGCAGCTTCCTAAGGAGCTGCCCAACAGACCCCTCTAGAGATCCTGTCCACAAGAGCAGAAAGCAACATCTCAAGATTTCCTTTTCCAAAATATTTTATTGAGGGGCTGGGGAGATGGCTCAGTGGAATAAGTGCTTCCCTGACAAGCACAAGGGTCTGAATTCAATCCCCCATTCCATAAATAAATAAAATATCTTGTTGGATGAATATCAAACTAGTTCCCAATTATTTCTGTTCTTTGCACCTCTAGCAAAATGACAATATAAAAAAAATCAGTTCCTTAATACAAAATCCTTTATGCAATACATATTAATCTTCATTTTCTGCTGCCTTGCAATACTTACTCTACTTTTTCACTTTTAGGATCACTAAGGATCAAATCCAAGGGAATTTTAAGACAGATTCCCATTAAATTGCCCAGGTTGAGCTCAAACTTGCAATCCTCTTGCCTTAACATCACAGAGCACTACAAAAATTACAGACCCAAATTAATTTCTATGATTTTAATACTTAGTATAGCCATCCCAGATCTTGGACCGCACTGACTGAAGATGAAATATGATACATGGTTCCTCCAGGTTCATCTCACCACAAGGTAGCACTACCAACCTCTTCTAGAGAAGAGTTTCATTTTAACTTTACTGTCTCATCAGACACCACATTGCAAAGATATGTAATTATGCTTTAAGGAATGATAATGACTTTGGATGTACCTGGCCATCAGATATCTTGCAATTTGACTTAAAATAGGTTTTTTTTTCTTAACAACAGAGTCACTATATGATCACATATTCAAAGCAATAAACAATTTAAACATATCCAAACAAAAGCAAATATTAGATACTCTATTCACACAAGTGTGCAATAGAGAGGGCAGACAAATAGTCTTTTTAAAAAACTATTGGTGGCTTGGGAGGTCAGGCTTTAAATTGAACCATTTACAAATTAATGTACGTTTATGACCACATTTGGGCATTCCACACATTATAAATCCAAAAACATTTCTGTTAATTTATCTTTCTGTGTTTAAAAGCTGTAAATAAAGCCAGGGCTTATAAGCAGGCCATCTGTGCCAGCACCTGTCTGGAGCAAATCTGATGTCTTCTCTTTGCAATTTGAGTTTTTAATTGTTTCCCATAATTTAATTTCCTTGCAAGTTTTTATTGCACTAAGAAAATGAAAAAGGGAAATGAACCAGTTGAGAGTATTCCAAGATTGCTTTTGTCAAGAGGGAGACATTTGGAAATGTATGTATCATGCTGACCAAGTCTCACCTCCCATTTCTTTTGGCAGCCTAGTGGTCTCCTTCAAGAGCCCATATTCCCACCAGC